>PVIY010002731.1:0-30117 GCA_004026745.1 Myrmecophaga tridactyla | reverse complement strand
TGTGCCATATCTGAATCTGATTCTATTGTTTACTTTGTCTTTTTAGAATGTACTTTTTCTTGGTTTTTGACATGACTTGTAGTTTTATTTTTAGAACATTTGACATCAGTAATAATTGCTGAAGTAAATGAGCCTCCACTGTGAAGATATATATTAATGTGTGTAGGAGTTGCGTTTTGTTTAATGCTTTCTGCAGCTATAGGTGTCTGAGAATTTAAGTTGCTCTAGCGTACTTATTTTTGTCTTCCCTTCTAACTTTAAGCTTCCCTAGATTCTTCTCTTCGGAGATGGTCAATTTCTTACATATCTTTCAGCTAGAGCCCACTATTATTATAATAGAGCCTGTTGATGTGATTGGAAGGTGTAGGTGAATGGGAGTGTTTTAAACTCTTTCAATTAAACTTCAGTCTCTTATTCAGCTCATGCCCCTGGCCTGTTATCATCATCGCTATTTCTTGTGGCATAGATTCCACCACCTTTTACCATGTGGGTGGGCAAAAAGGCTAGCGGGAGCTAAGGGAGAGAAGCTAAAGGAGGAAAGCCTTTTGCCAGTGGCTCTTGGGCAAGGTTCTTATAAAATACTTTCCCCTGGAAAGTAGGTCCTTGCTATGGAGCAGCCTCTGGGTATATTTCATGAATATTTCTCTTTCCTTCTCCTTCCAGGACCACAACTGAATTTTTCTCTGACCATCCATGTGAGACCTGGTGGGTTTCCTGGATGTAATAATGGAAAATAAAAAATGTATGTCCTCCTAAACTTTCCGGGTAGTTTCTCATGGCCATGCCAGTCCACACTCAGCCTTCAGAAATTCACTGAAATAGCCATTTTAAATATCCTTATCAATTTACGGCACCTGTGTCCTCTGTACCAAGTAAGCAGAAAACTCATTTGTGATTCTCTGCATTTGACCCTCTCCTACTTTGTACTGTGAACTCAGGTTTCTGATGGAACAAAGGAAAGTCATTGTCTTTTTAAGGTGTCCAGCTTTTTCTTGTGTGAGAAAGTGAGTGACAACTTCCAAGCTCTTTGCATGTTGGACCTGCAAGTAGAAGTCTCCTTACACTAAGAAATATTATGGTTCTCCTTTTATGCAGCTCTTCTTGAGTTGACCATTTGATCATTTTAAAATTAGGGTGTGACTTTAAATTCTGATGTGCTTCAGAAGAATAGTGTCTTAAAACCAAGTTATTGAGTCATTTCAGCTTTGTTGTAAACTGCAGCATGTTCTAGCTCATTCCTAGAGGGAGGAAGTTTAATGCTTTCTTTGAAAAAATATTCTATTAATGTGTGATATATTTCATTATTCAGAGTTTTATTAAAATACACTTTATAGTTTTATTATTTTAATTTTACTTGATATTTTTTCAGCATAAGGTGCATATTATCTTTTAACTGTGTATGACGTATTTAAAAATACATTTTGGAATATTGTTCTACTTGCAAAATTACGTAGGAAAAAAACAAAAATCTGCATTTTGGCTCTCTCGCCACCAAAAACACACAGTGATATTTAACGTGTGTTATTTAAAAACACAAGTCTTAAAAAGTGACTCTCACCTGAGCTCATTTCTCATCTTTGAAACTCACAAGGCCTTGTAACTGACCTCCCTGAGCCTCAGTTTTATAATCCGTGCAATACTAACTTCTATTCCTTGGATTTCTTTTTTCATATTTGGCATGTAGTTTGATATATAGTTAATGTTTAAGTAATGGCAATTATTTGAAAAGTTATACAATTATTTGAAAAAAATTAAGATAGCCCTCTAACAAGATCAAGTACTAATAAGAGTACATATAATAAACTATTGTTAACAAAATATAGATAACTGTATTTAGAAGGTTTTGAGATCAAAGATTCCAAAGAACATGTCCAATTGATGAACTACAATTGAAGACAGTAATGAACTTTGCAACAATTTGACAACAGGCTAATTACCTGGAAAAGCCAAACTCAGCAATATATATATATATATCTTTAAAGGAATATATTTTTAAATAATTTTTCAAAAGCAGCTCTCATAGGTCAGGTTCTGAAAACAATATATGACTGGTTAAAAATTACAAATTCTAGGTTAAGGATTTGTGGACTCCTTCTACATCCTGCCCATATCTCTATTCTTGCCTACAGTATACTTTCAAAACAAGCCAGTTAATGACAAAAGTCTCCAGAAGCAAAAAGCAAAGATAAAGAGCTATTATTTCCACTTCAAAATGATGACCATTGTATTATCTGGTAATTACATTAAGTTAGTATTCCTGATTATATTTCTAGGCTCATTGTTTAAATTACTTTGCTTCAAAAGGCCAGATAATGTGATTTTGCTACTATAAAAGATGGATTGCTAGATCTCTTCTTATTGTAAAACCTTGAAAGGGCCACTTCATTTCTCATAGTTTTTGATTTCTAGTCTTTAATGCTCGTTAAGGCTATTTCAGTAAATACGTAGTCAAATTCAGAAAGTACTGAAACTGCATTCATTTATTTTCATTTCATTTTTCAAGGGGGGATGAATGAAGACATTTTGAAGTATTAAAACTTGCATATTCAAATCTTGATACTCAATGATCTGTGAAAAGGCATACAATACAAAAAAAAAAACAACACTCAGACAATACCTATCTACACTCTGCTCAGATATATTAGTAAAATCAAAGCATCAACTCAATTCAGAGGATAAGTCAGCTGAATTTTGAGCATTATGCAGTACCGATGTTGATGTTTTGATTTATTTAGGATTTCAATCTTTCCTTTGAAAGTATATAGAAAAAGTTGAATCTAAATTAATCCAGATCAATGGAACCGCATCTTCCTTTTTATTTTATCTGATATATTACATCAGATTACCTTTCCTAAAGCATAGCTATTAAAATAACATTGCGTTCTGTTTGCCAATAATAATTCCCAACAATAATCAATTTCTTCCCTACTCTGTCATCAACTTTAGTGTCCTTAAAATATTGGTTTAGACTCACCACAAAACATTCACCTACAGAAAGGGTAGTTATTGCAAGAAAACTTGGTTAGAATGGCTACCAATAACCAGGACAAGAATTTAAGTTCAATCAAAATTAAGTTTAAAGTGTTTTGCAATGTCATGGTACAATGGCCTCATGGTTGATGTAGCTCCTGTACCTTGACAGATTGTTATACTCATTGCTGCCATTTGAAATTTAAGACTGAATAATCCGTTGATATAGTAAATAGTAGTATTAGGAGAAGTTTACAAAGCCTGACAACTAAGAGACAGTGATTTGCAAATTGTTCAGATCAATTACATGTAGGAAATTAAAATTCCTACACCATAAAAATATTAGGACATAAAGTTCACTTCTTGATTTTAAAGTAGAAGCCCAAGTCCATCCAAATACCCAGCTGATGGGTTGGAGAAAACTACAAGAATGATTGAGAAGGAATATCAGGATTTAAATTTTGACTCTTTGACTTTGAGCTATTAGCCTGTCACATGCCAGGAAGATAGATATACCAAGAATTTGAAGACTGACTGCATTTAAAGTCATGGTTCTGGATGAGATCATTAACAGTTTCAAGGAAAGAGTCTCAAGTCCTCCAAATTTAGAAAATGAATATATAAGGGAGATTCAGAAAGGAATGTTCAGTTGATTAGGGAAAGGAAACTGGTGGAAAGAAACAATGGAAAGGAAGTGTTTTAAGGAAGAGGGAGTCATCAGTTAGTTAAATATTTTTAATTAGTTGATAACAAATGAGGCCAGAAAAGAATAACTTTGGGTTTACCAACAGGTATCCAATAGGTTGGGACATATATACTCAACAGATTAATTACAGTTTTATGAAATTTAGGGAAATAAAAGTCTGATTGTGGTAAATTCAAGAGAGAGGGGCAGTGAAGACAGAAATTGTAAGCATTCTTTCAGTGAGTTATTCTACAAAGGGCATCAGAGATTTAAGATTATGGCTGGATGGGGAATCAATATCACAGAGATTCTATGAATTTTTAGATGGGGGATATTGGTAAATTGGTAAGACAATGGAGATAATCCAGCTGACAGGGAAATGGTGATAAAGAAGGGAAATGTGTCCATTGCAGAAGTCAAGTATTCTAGAGTATGGGATTAAGTTTTCAAGTAGACACTTTTGCTTAAGAGCAAAGTATGGTTAATTTGACCACAGTAACAGAAGAGAAAGTCACTTACAGCATGGGTTCAGGGAAGCTGGTAAATGTAACATTTGAAGAACATGGGCATTACTTTTTAGTTTGCTGCTGCCTTTTCAGTGAAACAAGGAACATGGGTACCAGTGATAAGTCAGGTGTTGGGGAGTAGGTTTTAGAATTTGAGGAGAGAGCCGAATTGCTGTTTCTCATATAAGGAAAAATCACTAGGAAGATTGAGTAGGATTGCTGGGAAACAACAAGGGACCACTTGAAGTTAACACATAGATACACACAGTGACATGTCACAGTTGCCTATTTTTCTCTATCTGCATTTGGACAGGGTGTTTCTGGTATTGAGAGTACATTTGTTTGGGTTAAATATATTTACAAATAAAGAATTCAAAGGGAAAAGTTTTGGGGGTGTTGGACAAAATTTAGGGATGAGGGGATGTATGAGGATTCTTGAAGAACCATATTAGTGTGCCCAGGTGGTTCAGTGGGAAAATGCTCACCCGCCATGTGGGAGACCTGGATTCGATTCCCAGTCCATACACACACATAAAATAAAATAAAATGACAAGACTATTGCTTAGAATAGATTTAATTTCTTAGAATGAAAGTGAGGCTAAAAGGAAAGATGGAAAGAAAGGAAGAGAAATTGGAGGAAAAGATGGGAATTCTGCCGTATAATGCTGCAAAGTGGTCTCATCTAGTTTCTTTTGAGCTAATGAAGAATTGCCCTGCTTGGAGGGACAAGAATGGGAGAAGTCCCACAGCCATAGCAGCGATTTCTTATTTTCCCTGACTTTATCCCATTTTCTTTGTGCACAAAATGCATCACAGAGCACCATTCACTTTTTTTTAAGATTTTTAATTTTATCTGAATTTATGAAGCATTTTGCCTAAAATATCAAGATATTTTCATTCTAAGTAATAATCACTACAATGAAAAGGAAAAATAATTGTAGCCTACGGAATTGAGGGATCTAAAGTGCTGAAGTTATTTAAGTGATGAAAACGCAGTCTGTGAACTCTATGGAAAATCAAGAAGAAACTCCGAGGTTATTCTTTTTTTCCCTTAAAAAATTCTTCCCTGTGGGCTATAACCTCACATTCTTTTCTGTATATGACAAGTACAGAATCCATGGACTGCAGCCTCTTAATTAACTGCCTTGGGAATATTTAGGTGTGAAATTAGTCACCAGAGGGAGCCCATATTACTCTTCAAAAGCAATCACAAAAGACTGAGGACAAAATGAAAATATATGCAGAGAATGGGGCAGAGAAGTTCAAGGAGAGTACAGAGTGTTCTTTTACTGTTTCTTGAATTGCAGTTAACTCCCAATTTCAAGCTTCAGAATGAACTAGCTTTGAAAGATGCTAACCCATTTTCTATAGCACAGACATAGGAGAAACAAAATATATTTTTTTCCTCAGTGTCTCTTTATCCATTGACCTTCACATTTACTTAACTTGAAAACTACTTCAGTATCTGCTGAAACACTTAACAAAGAATAAGGCACTTTATTAGGCTCCTGGGTAGGCTAACAATAAACAATGCAGGGGTCCATAATTTGCCTAATTCTTTTCGAAATGTACCCAATCTTGGCCACACATTTGCCAAATTGTCTACCCATTTTTTTTTCTTTTTTTATACGGGCAGTCACCAGGAATCAAACCCAGGTCTCCAGCGTGGCAGGCAAAAGCTCTGCCACTGACTCACCATGGCCCGCCCTGTCTACCCATTTTGACCTCTTTATCAACTATGAATTAAAGCAGAGTTTGAAAGCATAAGTAGCTCCTCATGGTAAAGCCACCTCCTGTTGTGAAATCTGTAATTTTCAGACACTATGAAATGAGTAAGTGGAATCTATAAATGGTTGCCAATCAATAACTCAAATTTGCTGAACAATGAAGCCCTGTTCTTTAGAAAAACTCAGGCCAAAACATCTAGCAGGCATTTGGAGCTCTACATTTAAACCATTTTATGCTAGATTGGACTGAAATGGAGCACAAGGCTATATTACTGTATCAAGTGTTATCTACAGCTTTTGCTTACCCATATACTGAACTTAAAGAATTGGAGAGAGTGCACAGATTATTCAGGTTATTTTTGGTTAAACTCATATATTTCTATCACCTAGAATATGACCAAACCTCTATGGAGACTCTTTTCGGTCTGTCAGAGTGACTTCAACCAAACTGCCTTTATGAGCTAAATTCTGTATCAACCCTCTTAAAATACCCAGGAACAAAAGTGACATGCACTGCTACTGTGCAAACACTCAACTCTTAAATCCAAAATGTTAATATGTTTTCTCTATTGTTTTCTGTCCATGTATTCAAATTGCAGGTACAATTTTCAGATTACTTTCCTTACCAGTTGGAATATCAGGTGGAATATGACACTGACCTCACATAGTTGGCCCCATTTGTGAGTCTGTGTGTGAAATACTGTGCGATGATCATTGTGTATGTGCTCAGTATGGCAAGAGCTTGAGTCTTGATTCTGGCTGCAATACTCTCTAACTGTGTGACTTTGGGGAAGTTACTTGCTCAATCTGTATCTTTTTCTTCCCATTTTAAAACTGTAATTACCAATAGCTGCTACTTCATAGGGCTGTTGGGGGCATTAAATGAGCTATTAACTTGTGACGAAGAGTCTGATGGACATGGTAAGATCTCCATAGTGTTATTTGTTATTGCTATGATGCTATTTTTATTATCGTTGTTATTGGTGTTTTTATAGTCAACATAGAGCTTAATTTGGACCACTGCATACTCTCCACATATTACTCTCCCCAAATTGAACTGAGCTTACTCTGATTTTGACTTTCTTGATTTTTCCCATTCAACTTGGCATATCCATGTATAACTAACTCTCTTCCTTCTGTCCCGACTGGAATCCTTTCCCTAATAGTTTTAATATTTTCTTAAACATGACCTCCTCCCCAAATTAATTGAGTGTTTGCAATAAATACATATGTTAGCTGTTGCCATAATATGAAATGGGAACGTGTACAGTGGAGGCTTTTGTAACTTCACGCACTTGAAAGTCAAGTCTAGAGAACTGTAGGGAGAATTCCATCTTCACTGCTAAGAAGCACAGATCTCTGTCCTTGTCTGCTCTTGCAAGGATCCATTTCAATCTAGAGGACATGGTGTTGATGAAGGTGGAGGGGAGAGTGGGAGACAGAAACATGATAATTGATGGTGGGAAAAGTTCTGGGTGATTCTAAACCATGACATGTTTACCACATGTCTGCTAGAAAGTGTTGGACTTGATTGACCAATCTTGTTTATGATGGGAAATTTTTTGAAAATTATTCACAAAAATGTTTTTCTGAATATTTATAGTTACATAGTGAAAACTTAAAATTAGAAAATTAAAAAATAAAATTAATATAATTATATTTGTATAAATATATATTTCAAAAATAAATTGTCTCTGAATTAGAGGCTGTCTTAGAAGACCACAAATGTCAGTTAAATTTATAAAATCCTATGTTCTTCCATTTTAATAAAGAAAATAAAAATAATTACTAGTTATTATTGATTTTAGTGATTATTTTCTCTTCAATTTTTATGACATAATACAATTTTTTTCAAATATGATTACTCTAAGGAATGATGAAGATAATATACACAGACATTTCTCACTTTGCACTGTAGTGCCAGGTTGCAAAAATACCCATGCAAGCTAAAACCACGCACAGTGATAATCAATGGGAAAAATTAGGATTGCTCTGTGACATTTAAACATGTTTGTCAAAACTTGAAAAGCTCTCTTACTGTCACTTATAAATATGTAGGGACATAAAAATAATAGAGCTATTTTTTTTTAAATATTAAAGAATTTAAAACAAGAGAAATATCGAAATCATATATTTTATTCCAGTGTAAAAACTTTAGAATCATTTGAACAACGATTGTCCTTTTTCTTCTTGTGTAACATATGATGCTGAGCAATCTTCTTATTTATGCCTTGATGAATTATCATGCTTCTTTCTAAGTTTGATCAGCTTCCAACTTTTTTATCTTTTGTGCTTTCAATTGGTGAAATATCTTCTAGAAGTTCCTTTACTGTGAAGTTTTTGCTGGTATCACTTCCTCTGGAACTTCTTCATCCCTTTTTGTCCTAACTGTCATCATTTATACTGACAAGTTCATTTTCACTAAGTTCCTCTGGTTGCATATATAGTGGTGTCAACATTCTCACAGGAATTTCTCCTATAATCCCATGTATTTTCTATTTGAATTTTGCTTCCAGCGTTACCACGTTTTTTCAGTCCTTTGATGCATTTGAATTTTTGATGGCTAACTCCTTCTTTCAATGATCCGTTATTGTAAAATGCCACATGGATTTCTAACTTGGAGACAAGGGGACAATACAACTATGCTTTGTCTGTGCATGAACTGAATAACAGATCCACAGGAGTCAATACCCAAGAGGTATTGAAAAAAGGTATGATTGATCCCTGAATGTGATCTCATCTGTTCTTTTCATAGTGATTTATGGACAGAAGAGTTGACAGAAAGTTTATACTTTGTGCAATTACTCACAGTTAATATTCCTTAGCAACCAAACTTTGAATTGTGATATTGGGGTGCTGGTCTTATTCAAGTGTGTTAAAGTGTGAGTACTAAATTTTGTGCATGTTTGAAACCAGGTAAAACAAGAACTGTGTGCATGTACATTGGCACTTAATAGTGTTAGTCATTTTCTTGCCACAAAAGGTGGCCCAGGCAAAGTGTCTCCATACAGAGCACAAAAGTTATAACATATTGTCTTTTTCTAGTATATAAATGGGTAATTATTTCCTATCCCTGTTCATAATATTTGGGAGACTTTAAGAGCTATACTATAAACACACAGCTAGTTCACAGTCTAACAGATGATATTTTGCCAATGGGTGTTTAAACAAGGCAGAAATGCAGAAATAAAACAAAAATTGGTCTGAATATGGTCAGCTTTTTAGATGCTTTTTTTTTTGGTTATTATTCTGTAATGAGAAAAATTGCCTATGATTAAATTCTAAGATTTAAAAATCCTTGGGATTTGATTTGTTTGCTTGGAATTTATCCAGTTCAGGAATAACTTCAGGAAAGTTCAGGATAACTTCACTGGAGCTTGGGGGAGAAGGTAATTTCTTATTTGCATTATAAGCTAGTCTATTCCTGATCAAACACAAGGTTTTCAAGGCAAACTTTGAAGTCATTGCCTATGCTGCAGCCTGTTAGAATGGCCTCATTTTAATATATCTGCTTTTGAATAGATGCAGATGAATGATCCTAACATTTTTGAAACCCTTGATGTGCAAGCAAAGCATTGCTAGAAGAGTTAAATTCATTTTTTAAGGAAAGAAAACAATACTTGCATCTCTCTTCCTCCTCTAACTCGAAGGCAATTCGATTCTTTGCAGTTTCCACTGCTGGTTCACAGGAAGAACTGTTTCCTAATTCAGCTTCTCATTGTTTTGGAAAAGTGAGGCATGCTTAGCTAGAGGGTGCTTCTTGGCTCTCTCTCTGTCTTTCAGGTCTCCCAAAACTCCACATTTCTTCTGTGCATTCCTACCTGGCCTGGCTTCATGTGTTTTTTGGAATATTTCCTGTAATGAAAAATGTATCCCTCCCGCAGTATTTTCTGCAGATACATTCCCCAGTGCCTTGTTTTAAGGACTTGCCTGGTGTGTAAGCACATAAATTTAGCAAGATGCATATATCTCCCAGGACAATTGTATTTAATACTTCCTACTTAATTTCGGATAGTAACTGAAATATTTTAAGAGCCACTGTTACCCAGTAAAAAGAAATGATCAGGAATAGTTACAGCACGCTACTTAAAGTTGGCTGTAGGAATACAAAAGTTAGTACCAAAATAGGTATTATATTTTCTGTATCTAGAATTTTGGGTATTTAATATGTCAGTCAACCAGATTGTCCTAGTTTCTCATAGTAAATTCCCAATTGAGTTTCTCTTAATTGGAATGGAAAAATGAGCAAGCACAAGCTGATAAACCAAAAAATTATGTGGAAATAGAGATATACATTTAAGCTAATGGCTCTATTTACATGGAGTGCCAAATAATCATTCAGTTCTATTCTATTAAATGTGGTAATAAATAGAAATATTGCTTTTTGACTGATAGAATGCTGACATTTTGGAAATCAATGATAAAAGAAAACATAGATCCGCAACTCAAGAAAATTACACTTAAGAAAACTATGTCAACAAACATTTGAAATACACAAGATGTGATCAGGGGTTCCTGACACTCTGCCAGAAATGGGAAGAAAGCTGATGGATCTGAGTTTTCTATCAAAAGCAACAGTTTTACAGAGTTTGGAGGTAAAAAGCTTTCATGAGAGTGAGAGAGAGAGAGAGAGGAGAGGGAGAGAGAGAGAATGGGAAAGAGAGACAGCGAGAGAGAGAAAGAGAGAGAGAGACGAACAGGAAGAGAAGGGAAGGGGCTCCCAGGACACAACATTGAACAATGGTAGAAAGTTGCAAAGCAGGGATGTGCCTTGCAGCAAACAGATCTGTGCTCTTGAAGGAGCATTTCAGGGATGCTGAGCAGAAGAGGCCCCAGAGGCAGCCAGTGGGAGGCAGTTCTGTGTTACCATTCCATGGAACTTGACAGTTGGTAGAAGAGAGAGGATCTATGAAGGGAACCAACAATTTGAGGAATTGAACATAGCAATTTAGGATGCAGTCACATTTTAGAGGTTATTAACTTTAGCTCCCTACTCCAGGGTAGAGAATTCATATTTAGCGTTCTTAGTGGAAAGGAGAGTGCTTCTTTCCTTCTCCCTTCTTCTCTCTCTCCATTTGTTCCTTTCTTCTTCTTTTTTTTTTAAATCTCTTTCTTTCTGTTTTGGTTTTATTAATTTATATAGAAAATGGAATACTTTGAGAAAATAGAATGAAATATTTTCTGTGTGTTCATATATTTTTACACATATTCATCAATTTTTATATATACACAGAATTTTGAACAAAATAGGCTCATACTATACATGATCATGGGATTTTTTTCCCTCTTAGCAAATGACTGCAGGCAATTTTCACTTTTTTTAAACTTTTCATTGTATAATATAACATATATACAAAGCAAGGAAAGAAAAAAGCAATAGTTTTCAAAGCACTCTTTAACAAGTAGTTACAGGACAGATCCCAAAGTTTGTCATTGGCTACCATACTATCGTCTCAGATTTTTCCTTTGAGCTGCTCCAGAATATAGGAGGCTAGAAGGAATAAATATATTTTTTTATCATCATAATCAATTTTTTTCCTTTTTTGTGAAAAATAACATATATATACAAAAAAGCAATAAATTTCAAAGCACAGCACCACAATCAGTTGCAGAATATATTTCAGAGTTTGGCATGGGTTACAATTCCACAATTTTAGGTTTTTACTTCTCGCTGATCTAAGATACTGGAGACTAAAAGAGATATCAATTTAATGATTCAACAATCATATTTATTTGTTAAATCCTATCTTCTCTGTATAACTCCACCATCAACTTTGATCTTTCTATCCCTCTCTTTAGGGGTGTTTGGGCTATGGCCATTCTAAATTTTTCATGTTGGAAGGGGCTGTCAATATTTTGGGGTACGGAGATGGAACTATCTGCTGTTCTAGAGAGACTGGGCACTCTAAAAAGGTTTCAGGACTTACCCAGTCCAGGGACCCATCTGGAAGTTGTAGGTTTCTGGAAAGTTACTGTAGTGCATGAAACCCTTGTGGAATCTTATATGTTGCCCTAGGTGTTCTTTAAGATTGGCTGGAATGGTCCTGGTTGGGGGTTGGCAAGTTATGATAGGCAGTAGTGCCTAAATGAAGTTTGTGTAAGTGCAACCTCCAGAGTAGCCTCTTGACCCTGATTGAACTCTCTCTGCCACTGATATTTTATTAGTTACACTTCTTTTCCCCCTTTTGGTCAGGATGGATTGATCCTATTTTATTTATATAATTTCAAGACATCATTTGTAACTAATTTGCATTAAATCATGTTATCACAGTTAAAAGCATGAAAGGACATAGATGAAAAGGAACTGTACAACCACTCTGTCATTATCCAGTCTTATTCTACAATGATGTCAAAATCCTCTTAATTTTATATGCATGTTTATAAAATAATCTAATACTGTCATTTTACCTGAGCAAATTGGTGCACACCATACCCAGAATGACTTTTATTTTTTTAAATCTTAGCTATTTCTATTATTTTATATAGATCTTCTTAATTTTTAATGTTTGTTCATTGCAATTTGTAGATATAGCATACTTTTTACATTCAACCGATACCTTAGTATTTATATGCTTATCTTGTCACTGCCAAAATGTTGCAAAGAATAAATTTGTACATGTAATCTTGTCTATTTTCTTGTATGCTCACTGAAGGATACTTTATAGAAGTGGAGTTGCTGGATTAAAGTGTTTCAATATTTTAGATTTTGATAGATGTTACCAATTAGCCCTTCATATAAATTGAGCCAATTTACAAGCTTACTAGAGGCATATGAGACTGGCTTTTTCTTCACATACTTGTTTATGCACATTTTTATCTTAGTCAATGTGATAGTTGGATAAATGTGGAATCTTATTCCATGCATTTGCCTTTCTTTAATAATCAGACCATCTTCTCTAAATTAATTAGTCTTTTTTTTTTCATTCTATGCACTGACTGTTCATATACTCATCCTGCTTTTTCTAAATGGTTATTAGTATTTTCAAATTGTAATGCACATGATAAGCATGACAATGCTTTTTTTCTCAAACATTGCAATATTTATCATAAAATATCTTTTTACTTTTAATATTACTAATTACAAAATTTATATATGGCTTTAATTTTTGGTCAATGCAAACTATGAATCTTCCCCTTTGTTGGGATTTCCCTTTAATATCATGCTGAGAAAATCTTTAACTGTGTTGTTTGCAATCGTGGATGTTCCATAAACATTTATCTTCTCTCTCTTTCCTCAAATATTATTTTTTTTAAAATCTATAAACTATGAAGACAAGGAGGACTGGAATGAGAAATTCAGCAAATAAGCATTTCAATAAATTTTGGAAGACTGAGAACACATGAACTATGATAGCTGAATTAGTATGATAAAATAAACTATGCTAAAATTCTTGGAGATGGAGCATGCCTAAACATTTGAGTGTGAGAAGCACTAGGTCCCTCAGAGCTGATATATATGTGGCCTGGAATAAAAGATACACCTCCACCCTTACCCTCCAAATATCAGGCAGGAGAAAGTACTTTTTTCTCAAGGGAATGGGAACTGAAAAAGCTTTGGTCTCAGAAGCCTAAACATAGCAATTCTCAGAGTTGATGCTCAGAGCTCTGAGGCTCATGGGATGTGTTTGTGAGAGTTTGAACACTGGGGCTCTGGGCTTCTTTACCTGATCTGCTTTTAGAGCCCAGGTCACCATGGTAACCCCTAGGCAGGAGATTGGGAGGTTCTTCTATGGGAAACTGAATTGCTCTGGAAAAAGACAAGTATTTAAGGGGTTCTTAAGGAAAGGTTATTTTTGACGTAGACTCTCCACATAATGTCTACAATCAATAGATCTGCTTAAACATACAAGGAGGTTTTCTAGACAAAATATTATATAGAAGGAAAAAGAAAACCCTATAACTCCATTGGAAGGATGGGGTGATGGTGTATGGTACAGAGGAAGTTACAAGAGATGATTCACTTATATAAAATAAAGTATCTGCATTTGTAAAGACAAGAAATAAATATGAATACTATTTAGAAATATGTAGATACAAACTGTGGGAAACAGCTACACAAATTGAATGGACACACATTAAAATGGTTACTTTGGGTAAGTGGTTAGGTGATCATAAATGATGTGGGTGGTCTGCTAATTTTTAAGTATTATTTTTAAATGCATATAGCATTGACTTGTTAAAAATAATAATGATTAAAATATTTCTCCATATTATATTACATTTTCTATAATTTTTTCAGATAATTTCTTTCTTTCTTTTTTTTTCCTTTCCTTTCCTTTTTATTCATTCATATCTCTTATCAACCTGGATTTCTTTTGGGTGAAAACAAAACTTAAAAAGCTAACTTTGTCTTATCATTTCCAAAGAGTGAATTAGGCATATCAACTCTGTTTTAAAAGTATTCCATTCTTTTCCTAATCCTTAAAATTCTTCCTTCATTACATACCGAATTTTTATATCTACCTGGTCTTGTTTGTAGACCCTGAATCCCATTTATTTCTTTAATATTTCTGTTTTAAGACTTCACTGTTTAAGTCCTTGTAGGAAAACAATGTTTTTTGATATAGTCTGTTTTTTGCTGGACAGCTGTACCATGAACACATTCTTAGTGAATGTACAATAAATGTCATAACCCAGGTTCTGGGTGGGGAGGAGTCCATTTACGAAGCTGAGGTAGTGACTATCTAAGCATGTGATGAATCTGGGCAAAGAAATGAGAAGATGAAATAATTTAAACTGACTTTACTTGATTTTATTGATGGAGAAAGTATAATCTTTCTTGTGACCTCACAACTACATCTTCAATTCATCTGCACCCCATCTCCCCCTCCTGAACTGAGGTTAAACTCGTGAACCTTTCTAAGGGCCACCCTCCATTTGTTCACAACACCTTTCCCTCGCTCACACAATCAATGACATTGTGCCAGCCATTTCCCCTTCTTCTTCTCACGTGGATCATACCCATTGAAACAGAGACATTATGTACTTACTTCATTCTAATTACAGATTTAATTAAGTGAGTTAAGAAACAGATAAATGAATAAGTACTTTTTTGATTCTGCATGTCTCTCTATTTACAGCTTTATTTGTCTTCTTTTCAGCAATATACCTCTCAATGTTTGTCTATCCTCAATGACACCAGATCCCCATTGGATATCTATTCTCTGTTGAATCCTCTCCAGTAATGCTTAAGCTAACCTGTAACTTGCCCAAGATCACCAATAACATATATTTATCAATACTGACTTCATCTGGTTTGATCTATCTGCATTAATCATTTGCACTTTCCTGAAATGCTTTTCTTTTTTTAACTTAACTTTTAGGTCACCTCACTCTCCTAATTTTCCTTCTGCCTCATTGATTTACTCATTTTCTTCATCTTCTGACCTCTGTATATTGGTATGATCCAGGGTTCATCTTTGGACTTTCTCCTTTTTATACTGACATTCACTCTCAATATGGTGTTCTTTAATCCTATTGATCTAAATGCCATATATTATCCAATACTTCCTATAACCCCTTTCAAAGTTCTCTCTTGAATTACAGAATCACAAAAGCAGCTGCCAATTCAGTATCTCCACTTTCAATATGCCTCTCAACCCTAAAATGGTCAAAACCAAATCTATGTTTACGTTCTCAACTCCTCTAAATGTGTTCCTCTTGCTGTCTTCTCTGTCTCCAGAAAAAGAACTCCATCTTCCCCAGTGTTGAACAAAAATGCTAAGAAGTCATCCTTTATTTCTGGCCTTATCTTATACCCCATCAGTTCATTAGTAAATTCTCTTGTCTTTGCTAGTGAAATACCCAAAGTCCAGCCACTTTTCTGTACTTCCACTGCTATCTCCTGGTCCTAGCAATAGTAACATCTCACCTGGACAAAAGTTGTAGTCTACTAATTCTGTTGGACTCTTTTATCACCTTCTGCCCACTCCCAATATAGCAGCCTGGATTATCTTTTAAAACTGTGTCTTTTAAGCCACACCTTTGTTCAAACATCTTTAATGGTTTCTAGTCTCAGTGAAAGTCATAGCCAAGCCTTTACAATGTAGCAAAGCCTTTCATTTTCTTTTCCCCCTTTCAGCTACTCCACTCTAGCTACACTGACCACCTTGCTATTGCTAAAAAAAATTAGCCAAACTTCCTCCAACCTCAAAGTCTTTTTATACATACTGTTTCTTCTGCTTGGAAATATCTTTCCCCAGATTTCTAATTCTCCTCTTTACCTCCTTCAGATCTCTAATTATATGCTACTTATCCATCATGCCTTTCTTATGTTTTCTATTTCATATATCATCCAACATCAGTTTTAGATCATTGAGACAAAAAGTAGAAACAATTTGGAATTATGAAAAGTAAAAAATAAACAAGAAAAAGGTAAAACTACATCAAACAAAGACAGATTCATCAGATTCCTTCCATAAGGAATGACCTTTTTGTTGTTGTCATAAACTTTTCCAAATTTTCTTATATAGCAATGCCTTTGACAATAAAATTGTACTTCTTAAAAATTCCATCCATTCCTTTTGGTTCTCTGATCTGGCAGAATGATGTAAAATGCATCATCTCTTCTATATAACTATCCCTCATGTATTCATGTAAAATTATTTTTATCCTCACTTTATCTTCTTTTCTCCAAAATAAATGCCCCAATTTTTACTGCTTTCTATTGCTATAAGCTTAAAAATAAAATATGTTGTCACATTGGACTGTATTTTCCCATAGCTTCTAAATAGAAATAGTATTTTCAGCTTCCCATCTTTAAAATAATTTAACAGTCTGGCATATCTTTGTCTGAGTCTGTGTACTAAAAGTATTTGGAACTATTTTATAATCTCTGAATTACCTTGAATTTCAATTTTCTATTTATTTGTTCTGTTTTTCTACTCTTTTGAACTTTGAGTAAAATATTCTTGCAGGAGAAGATTAAAACAAAGTTGAGTTTAATCATTCTGCTTTCACACTTTATTCTATTTATACTCTGCTGCTGCATCTTAATTTTTTGAAACAATGACCCTATCCCTTCTTCTTCCTTCTTATTAATGGAAAAATAAGTGCAACTTCTGTGAATTATACTTGGGCTATTTCATAGGCCTCTGTTCATTCTGGCTCCTGGCATTCTCTGTGTACAACACCCTCTCTGGATAAAATCAATCTCAGAATTTGCTGGGCTGCCACAGTTTGAGTGTTTTCTTTGGCCAGGTTTTTCCCTTTTTCTTGGGGTTATTTCCTGGTATATGGTGCCAATTTTATGCCTTAATACTTTTAATATCCCTCTTAGGTCTCATTTTCTATTTAAGAAGCTCACTTGTTATTGTAGAAAGAGTTAGGGGTTTTAATATGGATCTGGGTTAATTTCCAAGTTCTGATACAAGTAAATTTTGACATGTTCTATAAATCGTAAGTCTTAGTTTCTTTCTCTGAAAAATGGGGACAGTAATTCATACTGTACAGTTTGCTAGTACTTTTTGTTTTTCATGGGCAGGCATCAGGAATCGAACCCAGGTCTCTGGCATGGCAGGTGAGAACTCTGCCTGCTGAGCTACTGTGGCCTGTCCTGCTAGTATTTTATTTGTAATAGTATATTTTACAATTTCTGGTAAAAAAAAACTAGATGTTCACTATATGATAATGTATTTTTAAAAGTCTACCTCTGCAATAAAGCACATATTGAGTATGCCATAAATAGTCCATTTTTTTCTTTTACTGTTTTTTACTTCGAGGTTGATTTTATTTTGCGAGTGAGAGCTTCAAAGAAGCATAGTTGTCTTTGGTCATTCCTGGTGTATGTTCTCATTGCTCTGAACTCATCTGGATCAGCAATTCCCTTATTCTCCAATTATGAAAGCTAAATTTGCTGACAGCATTACTTGAGATGCTCTGACAAATGTATGGAATTGCCAGTAAATTTCTGGAACCTTGGAGTGCCTTCATTACCACAAGTCTTGCTTCTGTTTTAGAAAAAGCATGCCTAGTGGGGCTGTCCTTTAGTACTTTCACAGAGATACTGACTCTATTGATCAGACTAGTACATTAGATGCAAAATAAAGTCTTTATTTTGTACATCAGGGCCTTTGCCCTCTTCAGGAGTCCATCATTCTGGTTATCCATCCATGTGATCCAGGAAAACAATTTCTATCATCATAGCCACAGATTGATAAGTGGAAAACTTCAAACAAAAAGGAAAAGAATATCGCCTGTAGCCCATGTCTTCTGCATTTCTCTACCTTCATAGTTGACTTGGAGTCAATGATCCTTTAGATTCTAAAAGTTGTCTCCTCCAAAATAGGCAGTTTTTTTTTTTTTATTATTAACCTTTACGTTATTCTTCTTAGACTCAGCATAAACACTGGTCCATGGAAAGATGAAGCTGGGAAGTAGGCAATGACCTACTATGTGTGATTCTAGGGGTTGTTTCCCACGTGCTGTCTTCTTACCGACTGCTCCTGACACCTCTCCATTGAGCTATCATACCGTAAGCATTAGCCAATTGGTAATAATGCACATTCATCCAGAATAGTCAGCACTTTAATCGGTTGTCATCATAAATCAATAGGGTGGAAATCATTGGACAAATTGTTAAGAGAAACAACATTTTTTCTCTGCCATTCACTATCTATACACAATTTGCAAATATGCTTACTCAATTGGACTTATTTTTGTCTTTTGCTAAGTGAAATATTAACAATATTTATCTCTTAGGGTAATTGCAAGATCAACTGAGAAGATATTTATGAATATATCTTGTAAACTATACATTGAATTACAAATGCATCTTGAAGGAAAATAAAGCATAGCATGATATTCTGGAAACACTGTGGGCTTTGCGTTGAAGCAGACCTATACTGAGTACTGTGTTCTGCTAAATGCTGCCTGAGCGATCTTGTCCAAGGAATTTCCCCTCTTCAAACCTCAGTTTCCTCACCTGTGACAGGAACAATATCATCCGTATATGTGGAAAAGTTGGTACAATTATTACTTTGGAAAATATATATAAATCACCTTAGTGCTGTCTTGATGAGGTCTGAGATGTGCTCCTCCTTTACTTTAATGTAGAGAAGGGACTTTGAGAAAGCTGTCATAAGAATGTGAGAGACCATGGGATGGTTCTAGGTACCTGGGAAAGAAAGAAAAGTATCCAGGGGGAGAGGGAACACTGAATAATAACAGTTAACCCATCTGGGCTTAATAAGTGCCTGACATTCTTCTAAATTCTTTTCACATATTAACTCATTTCATCCTCAGAAGGTAGATACTGTTATCATGTTCAGTTTACCCATGAGGAAAATAAAGCAGAGAGGCTAAGTTTCTCTCCAAGATTATACAGCTAAAACATAGTGAAGGTGAAATTTGAACCCAGGTAGAATGGCTCCTGTGCCTGTGCTGTCAACTACTATATGAAAATGCCTCACTTTAGAAAAACTCACACCTAATAGACCATCTTCTCAGAAACTATCACATTAACAGACAATATTGGAATAAAAGCCATTCAGCAGCCCTAAAATTGTACTGCATTGACTTTTCTGTGCCAGGAAGAAATCACTGCACTTAAAATTTGTTTTTCGGTTCTCTGCTCAGTGGATTCTTTTTGAAATCCCTCAATTTTTGCAGGTAGGCAAGTCCACGAAGTACATGCAGGGTGACATTTTTTAAGCTCACCTCCTGACCACAGAGTCAGTGACATTTGCAGCTTTTTAATTATACACACATACCCCTTTCTTTTTGCATAATGCTGAGCAGTGAAATCAAATGCACATTCTTTCCTCTGGGTGGCTACTTGGAACATAAAGCATTTGTATTATGTGTTAATCAGCACATCTCTATTTTGGTGGGATATATATGGGCACGAGATGTAGAAGTTCACATACTCCATTATAATGAATTTATAGTCCTGAGGCACTCACAAAAGGGTTAGAAAATGTTGGCTATCATGCTCTTTTTGAAATATATTGCCTAAGGATCCAGAAGTGCTGACTATTGGGGAACCAAAGTAGATTTAAAGGAAGCAAATAGCATGACATAAAGTTACATTAAAATAACTTTTAAGGATTTGATCCAGAGACACAGAAGCCAAGGAACAAGGGAAATGAGGGCACTGCTCTTCAAATGAATGTTTCCTGACAAGATTTAGATACATGTTGGCTCTGCAAAAGAGACAATTTAAGGAGAAATTCTATTTTCACTTGGTTCCAAGAGAGACCACACATGCACAAAGAAAAGGAATTTAAGAAAATGAAACTTAAGGAGCAGGTTTATATGTCTGATATCACAATTGTGTCAATTTGGCGGGTTCATCTCTCCCTGTTCGGTACATATTTTGATATCCTCAAAGAAGTTTTAGTTTAAGAAATTTCTTATCACATAAGTAAAAAAATAACTCCTTTCCAGGAGGTTGGTGCTTCTGAGTATTTAGAGTCTATTTCACAAATTCCAAATTTGCCTACATTTCAAGTTCTCTTGGATATAGGTTATTTCAAGCAAACAAATATTTATTGAACTGAATGAGAAAACATATATAAAGCAATTTAAAATATTGGCTCATTATTTGTGCTCAGTAAATATGAGCTTTTATTATTTTTAATTAAATTTTCTCTTCTCCAGAGTAACTGTTCAGTTGCTTTGACTTGAACTTCTTTGACCCTAGCAAGAACACGAAATTCATTAATTTATTTAACTGCTTTAGACCCTGAGGAGGGAAATACAGATGGGGTTTAGTAATCCTCACATCCACTTTTGAGGAGGGGAGTTAAACTCAAGTTGGGGATATAAACTTAGAGTAGAGTCAAGCTGAGGATATAACCTTAGAGTAGAGTCAAGATGGGAATATAACCTTAGAATAGAATGGGAAAAATGTTGCAAATGAAGGCATTAGGGAGTGAGTTTCAAATGATGGGCAAAAATAATCAGAGCTCCAGGAGAAGAGGGAACATCTATGGGGTTTTCCTGAAAGACGAGAGCTTTATGAAGACAGGGTGATCATTAACTTGGTCTCAAATGATGATTGGCATTTGTATAGGTAGTAATATAATATTTGAATATTGTTTGTTCATCAATATTTCTACCCATGGATATTTATAAATGAAATGAGATTGATCCAGGCCTATCAAAGGGTTCAAAATTAGAAAATGGAGAGAATATGCAAGATGTTGCTTTGATCTTTTGAAACAGAGACTCCTAATACATGTATAGACTCATGATCTCGCTGGGGCCTCCAAATGTGTAATACTCTGAAAAGAGGATTTTAACGAAATGATTCAAGTAGTTATGTGTTGAGAAGATTTAGTATGAAAAATTTGGTACTAATGAGATGTAGTTAAAAATACAATTATTACAATTGAACATTTAAAAAATAAGCTGATGAGATTCTGGACTTTTGTTGTAGGTGACAATAAAGATTTCTGTATAGATATGCTTGTCTATTAAAAAAAAACAACATTTTTATCAGGGTATATAAGTATTGTAAGTTATGAGTCAAGAGATTTAAATGCATTGTTTCTTAGAAAGGGGCAGAATTATCAAGATCCCAGTAATCCCAAAGAAGTGCAATAATTTTTTTTAAGGTGGGGGAAAGAGAATGTCATAACAAAAATTGCAATAATAATAATAGCAACAGAAGTTTTTGAATTTCACTCCTCCAGTATGTTAAGATAAAACAGCTAATCATTTTCAAGCTTTGAGATGTAAAATATTAGATAGCAGTGTGTTATATTTTGTCTATTATTACAGTATATGCCAGAAACCATTAAAAAGGTTGACATGTTCGATATATTTTCTTATTACTAATTAAATACACTGGAGTTTAGTCAATAAAAGTGTTGAAATCATTAACAGCAAAAGCAGCTATTTAAAATTCCTAATATAATCTTTAAAATGTGTTCAAATTAAATTTAAAATCATAAGCTGCAAATTTTGACAGTATATTTATTTCTGCCTTTAAAAAATTCATTGGCTGTCATATATCTGGGTTAGGGTATAAGTAATAAAGTTTATTGAATCAGTAAGGATTATCCAAGAAGGAGGAGAGAGGAGGAAAGATCTGAGACCTAAGGTTGGGAGGGAGATAGAGAGGGATTGTCATCCAGCCAAATCAGCAGGTAAGCCAGGAGCCTCCAAACTCTCCTCAGGCAGAGCTGCTCTGAATGGTTCCCAAAGCAGAAGTAGTGTGGTCACCTTAGGTGAATAGAATACAATATAGAGGGTGTTTCATTTATCTATACTGAAAAATAGACTACTCCAGCCTTTAGTGCCTTAACCCAACAACTATTTTATTGTTTCTCATGAGTCTGCATTCTGGATGAGATAAACTCCTCCAGGCAGTTTGTTCTACTGCTCTTGGAAGGTGCTGGGATGGATTGCCTTAGGTGGTTCCCTTCTCTGATGGATTGTGATTCAGCTGGGAAGGATCAAACAGCTTGAGGATGACAAAATCTCTTTCTTTCTTCATGACCACTCACAAAGCTATTTTGGATCCTCTCAAAGAATGGTGGTCTCAGGGTAATAGGATTTTCATAAGACAGTTTGGTTCTAAAAATGCGCTGCACAAAAGTACAAAACCCAAAGCTGTCAGTCTTTCAGAGGTCAGTATCTGAAGTTAGAGTCACTTCCACCACATTCTCTTAGTCAACAGAGCCATAAGACAGTATTCATTCAAGCAGATGGGAAATACACTCCTTCTATCAATAGGAAGAATGGTAGAAGATATGTGACCATCCGCCAGTGTCTTTTCTTTTTTATTAAAGGAGTTGTAGGTTTGTATAACATCATGCAGAAAAGTGTTTCCACTTTTCTGCCCCCTATTAGTAACACCATGCATTAATGTAGTCCATTTGTTGGAAATGATGAAAGAATATTATTATAATTGCACTATTGACTATAGTCCATGGTTTCCATTAGGGTTCTCTCTTTATATTGTACATAGGTTAATGAAATTAAAATTGTTTAGAAAATAAAATGAAACATTCCCATCACTTTTTAGCTTATGATTAGCTATATAGTTGGCTTCCATTTCTAACATAAATTCTTGGTCCAACATACCTGCATTTCTAGCTGGCCGGAAGGTGAAATGAGAAGAAAATGTACACTTCATTCATTGAACTGCACATCCTGAAAATCGACCATGCAAATTCTGTTTATATTTTGTTAGCCAGAACTTGGTTGTGATACCATATCTAGCTCTAAAGGAAGTTGGAAAACCATAGTCTTCAGGCAGACATGTGCACAGCTGCCATATCTGAGTTTTTATTTTTTTTTCCAATTGAAGAAGGGGTGAAGACATTGTGAAACTACTAGAAATCTCTGACATGAAATTTACTAGTGTTTAAATAACATTTTAACCTAAAATTCACAAGTAGAATTAGTGCCTCTTTTATCACTGTCTACTCTATAGGATATTCTTCTGAGAATGCAATAAGGCATACTGCCAGATGTCAGTGGGAAAGAAGAAGGCTTTACTAGAGGGTATTTTCTTTTAATGGCATTCCCTAGGAGAACCTGAATTTTTAAGACTTGTTCTTGGATTATACATTCCCACCCTTATCTCCCCAAAGATTATTTTCCTAATGATGTGGCATGCTTGAATAGACCTGAAAACACCCAATGTGTTCTTTGAGCTACTAGGAAAAAAAAATACAGTGATATGTGTCTCTTCACAGCTAAAACTATCATCTCAATAAATCTCAACAACATTTGCTTCCTATTCAATACTGATCATCCCTCTTCCTCACACAGAAATGACTAGTTATAGGCATTTTATCTAGGGAAAATATGATGGCACCTCTCTGAATAAAAACAAAGTAATTTCCCTTAGAGCACTTGCCAAATGAACTGAGAGCACACTCTATATCACTGCCCAATACACACATATTCTCTAAATTTATCCACATAGCGTATGGGTCTACAGAAAGCAGAATCCTACTGAATTCAGATTGTTTTATATATTTTTTTCAATAATGTAACGAAATAGCAATGAACAAAATAACAATGTCTATTTTCATACTACTCTATGTGTAACAACAGCAACAAAAAGATATGTAATCCAAAATAAACAAAACTCCGTTGACTAATGAGATGAATCCCTTTTGATTATGAAGTTCTTTCTGGATAAACACATGAATAGCTTGGGAAACCATTGCAAATATCCTAGACCCCTAGGGTAATATTTAGCTGTTGAAAAGGTTCTTCGTTCTATGAATCACTTAGGCATTAATGTGCTAATTTTCAGTTGCACTTCCATAGCCTAGGGATTAAGAGTTAATTCAGATAATAAGTCCCATTGAAATTCCAAATTAGAAATCACTTTTCTTAAAGCCAAGGTTAGTACTTTAAAATCTATAATCTCTTGAGAAAGGGGCCTAAATTGTTATCAGGAGTTCATGAGTCTATGCATGTACTAGACATTGTCAAAATATCAAATTATATGTCTAGCACATAATCCATTTAAAATGCATTCAATTCTCTATTTTGATTATTAAGAGCCACATGAACTTAAGAGTTACTAAAATTATACTTTTTCTATATTTCTAATCAACAGAATGTAAAATCAGAAACATTATCATCAGTGATTTTATAAATAAAAATAATTTATTATATGCAACTTAGTCATCCTACTTCAAAAGTTCCCATTGAAATAACAAAACAATATACTAATAAATAGGGGATTCTATATTAGCACTGAGAAACAGGAAAAGAGTGTCATCACCAACGAGAAACTTCAATCAAGCCTTGCCGAAATAGAGTGCTGATGAGACCAAATCAAGAGAAGGACAGAATAGCCTAAAATTCACTGAATGTGGGAAGAAAAAGCAAAACTCCGAAATCATTAGTTAGATAGCCAGGGGTCCTGAATTTTGCCATAAATAAGGATTTAGGCTCCAAACTGGTTTGTGGGAATGCCCTCTGTACTCGGAACTTTTTCCTTCCTCAGCTTGTTTTACAAGCAATCAAACTGGCCATACTTTGTAAATCAGAGCATGAGCAGAAATACAAATTCTTGTCCCTTAAATAATCCCTGAGGCACTAGGAACTCACTCTTCTTGTAACAAATGATTACAAGGTTGAGGAGACATCTGGCAAAAATAAAATGTGAGGGTTCTTTCAATAAGGAAGATCTGGTCCACAAATTTATTTCCACCATATATGAATAGTTCCTTAATCTACCAGCAGAATATGATTGGTTGTTCAAAAGTATAAAACTCCCTTAGTTTTCAGATCAGGGAGACAGATTTGAGATTGATTCTTATCTCCATGTTAGTCAAATTTGAAATAAAACTCTTTCTTTTCTCAAAAATTTGGTGTCACAAAATTGGCTTCTGTGTGAATTAGGCAGTGAGCCCATTGCTTAGCAATAAATTTTCACAATCCCAATGGGACCTAAAGGTCTCAGGACTGCCTGCCTTAGGTTACGGAGCCCCAGCAGGGAGCATGGACCTTCCTCACCAATCCTGAGCGGTGCTACCTCAACCAGTCTGTCTGGAGGTTTATTGATCCAAGGGCTTCTCATCACTCCAGACCAGCACTTCAAATCCTCTGGTGCTACCTGCTATTTTGAGAAAAGAAACAGTTCCAAGAGCAGACATCTTCTGGGCAAGGAGCCTCATATGAGGCTCTTGTCTGTGCCCCATAGAATCGTGGTTTCAAGTCACACATTTTATGGTAAAGTCTTCCTCTGGAGATTCAAGTCTTCTTATTGAGAGTTAAAACTCTGGGTGCATTTGATTCACAAGAATAAAAGACAATATAGGAGAATTTAGCAGTGGAGCTATTCATAAGGACCCAGATTACTGGATTACCAGATTAAGAGATATCTCTAAATCAGACATTTCCATGGTAGTTTAGTTTAAATAGAGGTTCTTTTCTGGCTATGAACAATAGAAACTCATTATCAGTGGGCACCAGTGAGGCAATTAAATGCTATTAGAGTACCCACCACCTTTTGTTGAGAAGCCCTGGTTTACAAAGAACAAGTCTCCCATGATAGGTTTAGGCAGTGATGGATAGGCTAATTGATAATAGGTTGCCTGCCACTCTCAAGACAATTTCCATGCATCTAGGGACACCTGGTTATGGATCAGACAACTAGAGCATAGGCTGTCCACAAGGTAAAACAAGTATTTCATATGAGGCACAATGTAAAACAAATCAGTGGCCAAAACCCCTGAAACATCCCCTTAGGGTGTAAGGTTTTTATTTTATTGCTCACAGGCACAATTATCATCATGGGTAATGATAATAACATACCAAACTGCAGTTCTTTAGGAAATATTTTACAAAGTCAGTCTATGTTCAGCCTTGAGCTTATGAGGAGAAGTTTAATCCTCTTTTGCAACATGGTATGACCCTGATATGATTTAGAGTCAGGGGAACACTGCTTGGAAAATGGATCCTTAATTTATAACACCATCTTGCAATTAGATTTATTTTGCAAAAGGGAGGAGAAAAGGGACAGGGTTCTATATGTCCAGCCTTTTATATCTCTATTCAAAATAAGAACTTGCAGAAAAAAATTTGTAAACTTACGGTTCCGATGGAAGGGACTCAGGCACAGGAGGCTAAACTTGAATCGCTGGACTCAGCTAAATCTTCGGTTAAACCTGTAGCACCAGAATCAAACAAGATGATGATCTACTCCCATAACTCCTGATGCTGCTTCAGCACCCCGACCACATACAGGTACAGAGAAAATGAGGAATCCTCCAAAGACCACCGATTTGGCCTTATACCCTTCTTTGCCTACAAGTTGAGAAAGAACAGTCTTCCTATCCCATACCTGTCAAGATATTTAATTTGGCCCAGCAAAAATTCAATCCCAGTCAGAACAATTCCCTCTCAGACAAGTCCCTGCAGGGTTGGATGACCAAGGCAACTCTAGAGGGTTTATATCTTTTTTTTTTGCATGGGCAGGCACTGGAAACGAACCTGGGTCTCTGGCATGGCAGGCAAGAACTCTGCCTGCTGAGCCACCATGGCCTGGCTTAGAGGGTTTATATATATGCATCCGGGTGGCTGCTGTGGCTCAGCAGGCAGAGCTCCGACCTGCCGTGCTGGAGGTCTAGAGTTCGATCCCTGGTGCCTCCTGCCCATATGCAAATTAAAAAAAAAAATTTATATATGTGCATCCTCCCCTCTCCACCTCTGATCTATATTTATTTATTTATTTATTTGTTTGTTTGTTTATTTATTTATTTATTTTTGCATGGGCAGGCACAGGGAATTGAACTTGGGTCTCCAGCATGGCAGGCGAGCACTCTGCCTGCTGAGCCACCGTGGCCTGCCCTGATATATATTTATTGGAAGAAATGATATGCCTTCTTATCAAGATGACCTTAAAAATATGGAGAATCATTTTACTCCTATTTTTGCTACACATAACCCTACCTGGGCAAATATTCAAGCCCTTCTGAATACCTCCTCAAACCCCATGGAGTGGATGATGTTTTTGTTGCTGTGGTTCTTTAACTTTTTTTATTGCATAATAATGGACATATACAAAGCTGAGAAAGTAAAAAGCAAGAATTTTCAAAGCACTCTTCGACAAGTAGTTACAGGACAGATCCCTCTGTTACAGACAGAGTTTGTCATAGACTACCATGCCATCATCTCAGATTTTTCCTTTTAGCTGCTCCAGAATATAGGAAGCTAGAAGGAAAAAAATATGTTTTTTTTATCACCACAATCAACTTTTATTTTCTTTTTTGTGAAAAATAACATATATGCTAAAAAGCAATAAATTTCAAAGCACAGTGCAACGTTAGTTGTAGAACAGATTTAAGAGTTTGGTATGGGTTACAATTCCACAATTTTAGTTTCTTACTTCTAGCTGTTTTAAGATACTGCAAACTAAAACAAATATCAATTTAATGATTCAGTAATCATATTCATTTGTTAAGCCCTACTTTCTCTTCATAACTTCACCATCAACTTTGATGCTTCTATCCCACTCTTTTGGGGTATTTAGGCTATGGACATTTCAACTTTTTCATGTTGAAAGGGTTGGCAACAATATGGGGTAGGCAGATAGAATTATGTGATGTTCTGGAGAGGTTGGGCCCTCTAGGTTTCAGGACTTATCTGGCCCAAGGACCCATCTGAAGGTTGTAGGTTTCTGAAAATTTACCCTAGTGAATGGAACCTTTGTAGAATCCTATATATTGACAGAGGTGTTCTTTAGGATTGGTTAGAATGATTTTGGCTGGGGGTTCGCAAGTTATGATAGGTAGCAATGTCTAACTGAAGCTTGTATAAGAGCAATCACCAGAGTAACCTCTTGACTCTATTTAAACTCTCTCAGCCACTGATACCTTATAGTTATACTTCTTTTCCCCCTTGATAAAGATGTAATTGTTGATCCCACAATGCCAGGGCTGGACTCATCCCTGAGAGTCATCTCCCATGCCTTCAGGGAGACTTTCATCCCTCTATGTCATATCCCATATAGGGTGAGGACAATGATTTCATTTACAAAGTTGGGTTTAGAGAGAATGAGGCCACATCTGATCAACAAAAGAGGTCCTCAGAAAATAACTCTTAGGCATACCTATAGGTAGGCTAAGCATCTCTGCTATCTAAATAAGCTTCACAAGAGTAAGGCTCAAGATCAAGGGCTTGGCCTATTGATTTGGGTGTTCCTAATGTTTGATACAGTATCAGGGGATTCCCTGATGGTAAAGTTTAATAGTTCCACATTCTTTCTTCCATCTCTCAAGGGATTTTGCCAATACTTTTTGATTATCTGCTCAATATATTCTAGGACATATCCAGACATTACATTAAAGTATACAAGATTAAAGGCCCTCATTCTTACTCCGAGCTCCCTGTTTTTCAATTGTTCAAATGATCTATCCAGACAGGTTGAGTTAGATCATATGCTACAGAAAATTTAGGTTCTGGACAAAATAAACCTTTCTTCCTTTGGTCTCAAAGAGTAGGTGAAGTGCTAAAATATAGACAATGTCTTCCTTACCCCTGTGTTTTGAGTTACCTTAATCCCTACCTGATTGGCCTCATTCTTATCTCTAAATACTGGGTTATATATATATGTAAAACAACCTCTCAAAATCCAGATACATCACTCCAGACTAAATGTGTTAGCTGTAAGTGCTCAAAATCTAGGCCTCTGTTTCCTTATTAGCATTTTTTAAAAAGATCACACAATAATTGCTCTTTCATTTCTGGCTTATTTTGCCTTACCAAATGTCCCACACATTCATTCATATCTTTGCATGCCTCGAGACTGTGTTCCTTTTTTTGTAGAAGCATAGTATTCAATCATGTATATATCATTTGCCAATTTACTTCTCAGTCAGTGCATACTTCAGCCACCTGCATTCATTAGACATCATGCATAATGGCCAAAGTCCACAGTTCATCAAAACTCTCAACTGATAATATCACTGTTCCCAAGAGAAAGATAACCAATAAATCCACCCTCATCAAATAGGAAATATAAACCTCCCCTTAACTCTTGTCCCTTTTCCCCTTATTTACCTCTGCTGTTGCTGTGGCACTGCTGATGTTTGCCAGTTAAACCTAGCCCCTAGCATGCAATAGCAGTTTTCCCCTGGTACCCTGGACTTAAACACTCTTTGTGGACAAATCATACCTTTGAATTAGTTCTTGCAAGAACTAATTTATATTTCTATTGTTAATCAGTGGGACACATAGGTCTATATAAACCCTTTCAATCATGTTCACCTTCAATATGGTAATATTACTTATAAATCCACTAGAGAACCACCTTCACTTCTATCTATTTCCTTACATTTGAGTATAACCTCATTAGCTAACTGCTCACTCATCTCTGGCTTCTATGCATCTCTAAGTCCCCTATGTTCTGTATTATAAGTCTCTGATTTTACCTTTACCATTGTCATAACAGTGGAGTCATACAGTATCTATCCCTTTGTGTCTGGCTTATTTCACTCACTATTATGTCCTCAAGGCTCATTCATCTTGTCATGTGTCTCAGGATGTCATTTTGTCTTACTGCTGCATAATATTCCATCATATGTATATGCCACATTCATCTGTTGATGGGCATTTGGATTGTTTCCATCTTATGGCAATTGTGAATAATGCTACTGTGAATGTCAGTGTGCAAATGTGTGTCTGTGTCAATGCTATCAGATCTGCTGGGCATGTACCAAGTATTGCTATTGCTTGGTCATAGGGCAACTTGATAATTATTTTCCTAAGGAACAGCCAAACTCTCTTCCATAGCAGCTGTACTATTATACCT
>PVIY010002730.1:71653-123546 GCA_004026745.1 Myrmecophaga tridactyla | reverse complement strand
CAGAGCTATGGCCTCTTGGGGAGTTCCTTACAGTGAATTCACTGAGGAATAGAAAACTCATGGCCTCTTGGGGAGTTCCTTACAGTGAATTCACTGAGGAATAGAAAACTTGGGCCTGGTTTACAGGTGGTTCAGCATGATATGCAGGTATCACCCAAAAGTGGACAGGTGCAGGACTACAACCCCTTTCTGGGGGGTTCTTGAAGGACAGTGGTGAGGGGAAATCCTCCCAGTGGGCAGAATTTCAAGCAGTGCACCTGGTTGTCCATTTTGCTTGGAAGGAAAACTGGCCAGAGGTGCATTTCTATACTGACTCATGGGCTGTTGCTAATGGTTTGGCTGGATTGTCAGGGACTTGGAAAGACCATAATTGGAAAATTGGTGACAAAGAGGTGTGGGGAAGAAGTATGTGGATAGACCTTTCTGAGTGGGCTATAAACATGAACATATTTGTGTCCCATGTGAGTGCACAACAGAGGGTGACTTCAGCAGAGGAAGGTTTTAATAATCAAGTGATAAGATGACCTGTTCTGTGGATGCCAGTCAGCCTCTTTCCCCAGGAAGTCCTGTCATTGCCCAACGGGTTCATGAACAAAGTGGTCATGTGGTCAGGATGGAGATTATGCATGGGCTCAGCCACATGGACTTCCACTCACCAAGGTTGACTTGGCCAAAGCCACTGCTAAGTGCCCAATCTGCCAGCAGCAGAGACTTACACTCAGCCCCTGATATGGCACCATTCCCCAAGGTGGCCAGTCAGCTACCTGGTGGCAGGTTGATTACATTGGACCACTCCCTTCGTGTAATGGGTAGTGATTTGTTCTAACTGGAATAGACACATACCCTGTATATGGGTTTGCTTTCCTTGCACACAATGCTTTTGCCAAAACTACTATCTGTGGGCTTACAGAATGCCTTATCCATCATCATGGTATTCCACATAGCATTGCTTCTGATCAAGGAACATACTTTACAGCAAATGAAGTGTGGGAATGGGCACATTCTCATGGAATTCTGTGGTCTTCCCATGTTCCCCATCATCCAGAAGCAGTTGGATTGATAGAATGGTGCAATGGCCTTTGAAAACTCAGTTACAGTGCCAACACCTTGAAAGGCTGGGGTGATGTTCTCCAGGAAGATTTATATGCTTTGAATCAGCATCCGCTGTATAGTGCTGTTTCTCCCATGGCCAGGATCCATGGGTCCAGGAATCAAGGATTGGAAATGGGAGTGGCACCACTCACTATTACCCCTAGTGATCCACTAGGAAAATTTTGCTTCCTGTCCCTGCAACCCTGAGCTCTGCTAGGCTACAGGTTTTAGTTCCAAAAGTGGGAGTGCTTCCACCAGGAGAAACAAGAATAAATCCATTGAACTGTAATCTAAGACTGCCACTTGGTGATTTTGGGCTACTCATGTCCCTGGATCAACAAGCCAAGAAGGGGATTGCATTATTGTCTGGGGCGATTGACCCTGACTATCAGGGGGAGATAGGACTGCAACTATACATTGGAGATAAAGAAGAATTTTCTTGGAATATAGGAGATCCCAAGGCGTCTTTTAGTACTACCATGCCCTGTGATTAAAATCAATGGAAAACTGCAACAACCCAATCCAGGCAGGACTACCAATGGGTCTGAAACTTCAAAAATGAAGGTTTGAGTCACCCCACCAGGCAAAGAACCAAGGCCAACTGAAGTGCTTGTTGATGGTAAAGGGAACATGGAATGGGTAGTGAAAGAAGTTAGTGGTAAATATGAACTATGATCACATGATCAGTTTCAGAAACGAGGACTGTGATGCTGTTTTGTTCCTGTTATACTATTTAAGTTGTAAGATATCAAGTTTAAGAATGAATATTGCCCAAGGACTTGCACTCTATTCTGTGCTTCCTGTTATATACAGGACAGTTGAGTATTGTTAGGTGAGAGAAAGTAATCTGTGTTTTAATGTTTTTTATTTAGAAATTAGGTGTGGTTTAAGCTGATATATATAGCTGCCAAGTTGACAAGGGGTGGAATGTCCTGGTCAAGTTCATGTGTCGACTTGGCTAAGTGGTGGTACATCTTTGGTTGGGCAAGTGCTGGCCTGTCTGTTGCAATGAGGACATTTCATAGAATTAGATCATGATTACATCAGCTGCATCCACAGCTGATTCCATTTGTAATCACTCAAGCAGAGTGTCTTCTGCAATGCGTGATGCTCAGTCTAATCACTGGAAGCCTTTTAAGGAGGATTGAGAAGAGACAGGTTCTCTACCTGCTTTGGCTGGCAAACCTCTCCTGTGGAGTTCGTCCAGACCCTCCATCGGAATCATCTACTTCACAGCCTGCCCTGCGGATTTTGGACTCTGCATTCCCACGGTCACATGAGACACTTTTATAAATTTTATATTTGCGAGTGTTCCCTGTTGATTCTGTTTCTCTAGAGAACCCTAACTAATACACTACCAGAAATGTTTTTTGTTACTGTTAAAATGGGCTATCTTTTTTCATCCTTCTACTTTCAACCTATTGGTGTCTAAGGTGAATGCCTGTGAACAATGTAGAGTTGGATCATGGCTGTTTATACATTCTGACAATCTGTGTTCTTTGATTGGGGAATTTAACCTATTTAACATACAATGCTATACAGTAAAGGCAGTACTTTTTTCAATCGTTTTGTCCTTTCATTTTTATGTCATATCTTTTTGTCTCTTCTCCTTTATTTCAATCTCCATTTCTGTATAGTTAGTCTTTCATGATCCTTTTCTCATGTCTGGTTCTGTATGTATTTAAATACATTCTTTGTGGTTACACTGGGGTTTTTCTTATGCAACCTGTATCTATAGCCTACTAATTTGAAAATATCTCATCTTAGCTTCAGTAGCTTACATGTTCTCTCCTACTATATTACTACTTCCTCTCTTTATGTTCTTTATTTCCCACTTTACCAATTTCTATTTCATATCTATAATCAGGAAATATGCCTCATTTTTCAATTGTATTCTGACTCTTATAGGATTTAAGTAGTAATATATTAAATATATTGAGTACAGAAGTATATTAAGAACACTACTACTGGGTTTTACTTTTACCCTTTTAGTTACCCTTACAAAATGTCTTCATTTCTTCACACTACTCCAAGACACTCTCCCATGTCTATTCTTTTAGACTTGCATATTCCCATTTAGTAATTCACAAGGAGGTCCTGTTTGATGAACTCTCTTGGTTTCTTTTTCTCTGTGAATATTTTAATCTCCCGCTGATCTTTTTCTTTATTGGAGAAGAAATAATGCATAAAATACTGAACAAGCATACATAAAACACAGGATTCCTATATACCCCAATACCACCAACATCTTGCGGTGGTGGGGAACATTTGATACAATTTTTGATAGCCCATTTTGATAGTTATACTATTAATTAAAGTCCACGGTTTAATATATAAGATTCACTGTTTCTCATAGTGTAGTTCCACGGATTTTTAAAAAGTTTTATTCTGATATCATATGTACAATCTAACAATTTGCCTTTAAATCTTATTAAGATACATATTTCAGTGTGACAAATTGTTTTCACAATGTTGTGCTATCATCACTACCATCCATTTACAAAACATTTCTACCATTCCAAATATGAATGCTGCATATTTTAGGCCATAAATTCCCATTCCATATAGCAAACCCATCCACTGCTAATCTGCATTCTAGATCATCATCCTATGAATTTGCTTATTCTAATTGTTTCAAGACAGTGAAATCATGCAATATTTGCACTTCTCAGGTCTGACTTATTTCACTCTGCATAATTATTTCCAGGTTCATCCATGTTGTCACATGTATCAGAATTTCATTGCTTTTAATGGCTGAGTACTATCCCATCACATGCATATACCATATTTTATTTATCCATTCATTGGTTGATGGACAGTTGGGTTGCTTCCATATTTTCACAATTTTAAATAATGCTGCTATGAATTTTGGTGTGAAAATATCTGTTTGAGTTCTTGCTTTCAATTTTTGTAGTATATGCCTCTTAATAGGATTGCCAGGTCCCTCTGGCAATAGTTCTATTCTTAGTATATGATAGTACTATGCTTAGCTTTCTGAGAAACCACCAAACTATCTACTGCAGTGAGTACAATATTCTACATCACCACCAGCAATGAATGAGTGTTTCTATTTCATTCTCTGTCTGCTTCAATCTATTTTCTGTTTTTTTGTTTTAAATTGCAGTCACTCTAATGGGTGTAAGTTGGTATCTCGTGGTTTTGATTTGCAATTCTCTGATGGCTAGTGATGAGCATTTTTTCATGTGTTTTCTAACCATTTATATATTTTCTTTGGGGAGATAGCTGTCAAGAATTTTACCCATTTTTTAAATGGTTTGCTTGTCTTTTGGTTAAGTTGAATGATTTCTTTATATATTCTGGATATTAATCATTTATCAAATATGTGGTTTCCATATATTTTCTCCCATTGTTTTTGTGATTATTTTCTTTCATAATAAAGACCTTTGAGGAGCAAAATATTTAATTTTGGTAAGGTCCCATTCATTTGTTTTTTCTTTTATTGTTTATGCTTTTGGTATAATGTCTGGGAAATTTTTGCCTGACACAAGTTCCTGAAGATATTTCCCTAAATTTTATTCTAAGAGTTTGATAGTTCTAGGTTTTATATTTTTGTCTTTTATCAATTCTCAGTTGAATTTTCTATATGATGTGATTTAAGTGTCTTCCTTTTTCTTTTGCAAATAGGGATCCATTGTTTCTAGCCCCATTTGTTGCTTTGATTACTGTGGCTTTGTAATAAATTTTTAAGATTGGGAAGTGTGAAACCTTGAGGTTCATTATTCTTTTTCAAGATGGCCTTATTGAAAGAGTTATTCAGGGCTCTTCAATTTCTGGAAAGAAGGTTATTGGAATTTTATTGCGATTACTTTGAATATCTAAATTGCTTTGGGTAGTATTGACATGTTAACAGTATTTAGTCTTTGAGTCCATGAAAATGAAATCCTTTTTAATTTATTTAAGTCTTCTTTAATTTATTTTAGGAATGTTTTGAAGTTTTCTGTGTACAAGTCCTTTGCATCATTGGTTAGATTCATTCCTAGATATTTGATTCTTTTAGTAGTTTTTATGAGTGGATTTTTTTCTTGATTTCTGTTTCTGATGATTCATTGCTTGTCTTTAGAAACATTGCAGATTTTAGGATGTTGATCTTCCACTCTGCTAATTTGTTGAACTCTTATATTAGCTCTAGGAGCTTTATTGTGGATTTTTTAGGATTTTCTGTATATATGATCATATCATCTTGAAATAGGGAACATTTTTATTTATTTATTTATTAAATTTGGATGTCTTTTATATCTTGCATAGTTTATCTTGCAAATATTTCCACTACAATGTTGAATAAGAATGGTGAGTGTGGGCATCCTTGCATTGTTTCTGATCTTAGAAGGAAAGCTTTCAGTCTTTCCTCATTAAATATGATATAAATTGTGAACTTTTCTATATGCCCCTTATATTGTTGAAGTAGTTTCCCTCTATTCCTATTGTTCTAAGTCCTTTTATCAGGAAAGGATGCTGTATTTTGTCAAATACCCTTTCTGCATCTATTGTGATGATCATGTGTTTCTTTTTTCTTTGTATTAATGTTGTCTATTATATTAATTGATTTTCTTGTGATGAAACAATTTTGCCTACCAGGGATAAATCCAAATTGATGATGGTGTTAAATTCATTTAATATGCTGTTTGATACTGTTTGCTATCATTTTATTGAGGCATTTTACATCTATTTTCAAATAGATATTAGTCTGTGATTTTTTTTTATTGTGATATCTTTATCTAACTTTGGGATAGTGTGATGTTGGTCTCATAGAAGTAGTTAGGGAGTCTTCCCTCCTCATGAATTTTTTTGAAGACTGTGAGCAGAATTGCAGTTAAGCCTTTTTTGGAAAGTTTGATAGAATTCCCATGTGTGGGTATATAGTCCTGAAGTTTTCTTTCTTGATATGTTTTTATTACTGTTTTAATGTCATGTCTAATGATAGATTTGTTGAGATCTCTATTTCTTCTTGAGTCAATGAAGTTCTATTGTGTTTCTATATATGTGTTCATTTCATCTAGACTATGTAAATTATTGGCTTACAGTTAATCACAGGAATCTAATAAATCTTTTTATTTCTGCTGGTGAGTAGTAATGACTCCATTTACATTTCTGATTTCATTATTTTATGCTCTGTCTTTTTTTTCCTTTGTCAGTCTAACTAAATATTTGTTAATGTTGTTGATCTTTTGAAAGAAACAACTGTTGATTTTGTTGACTTTATTTTTTTATTTATATTTCATTTATGACCATTCTTTTGTATTTCTTTCTTTCAGCTCACTTTTTGTTAACATTGGTATTCTTTTTCTATTCTTCCAATTTTGAGGTTTGGTCTCTTATTTGAAGTCTTTGTTCTTTTTCACTGTAAGCATTTGCATCTATAAATTTCCCTCTCAACACTGCCTTCACTGCATCCCATAAGTTTTGCTATGTTTTATATTCATTTTCATGCATCCTAAGATATTTCCTAATTCTACTTCTGATTTCTTCTTTAACACATTTGTTCTTTAAGTGTACACTATATGTTGTTGAATTTCCACATATTTGGGAGTTTTCCATTTCTCCCTCTGTTTTTTATTTCTAACTTTATTATGAATGGGTCAGAGGACCTACTTTGATTAGCTTCAATATTATTTAATTTATTGAGTCTTAGCTTGTGACCCAGCATATGGTCTATCCTGGAAATTGATCCATGTACACTTGAGAAGGATGTGTATTCTGTTTTCACTGCATGCAGTGGAGTTACATACCAAACAGTACAATGCTTGCATTTATATTTAGACAAATGGTTACCATTATTGCTGGCATTTATTTCTTTATAGTGCTTTGAAATACTCTTTAGTGTCCATTCCTTTCATGCTGAAGAACTCCCTTTAGCATTTCTTATAAGGCCATTCTACTTGAGATGAACCCCCTCACCTTTGTTTAACTGAGAATGTCTTAGTCTCTTCATCATTTCTGAATAAAAGTCTCACCAGATTTAAAATTCTTGGATGGCAGGTTTATTCTTTCAGCACTTTTAGGATTTCAACACACTGCCTCCTTTCCTCCTTAGTTTCTGATGAGAAATAAGCAGTCAATCCAATTAGGAATTCCTTTTTAGGAGTACATTGTTTTTCTCTTGCAGCTTTTTGACATTCCTTGTTTTCTAATATCATGCAATTCTTTTACAGTACTTTCTGTCATCTCCTTGAGCATTTTTAAGGTTATTTTTTAAAGGTTTTCTTCAGTATTTCTACATTGTTTTTTTCTTCATTGGAGTTTTCTAGGACTTTTTCCTTTTCCTTTGAATGTGTCATCATTTCCTGCTTATTTAATTGCCTTATTCTCTTTTGTTGCCCACTGTATATTTTTTTAAATTTTTTATTAATTAAAAAAATTAACAAAAAAATTAAGATATCATTCCATTCTACATATACAATCAGTAATTCTTAATATTATCACATAGTTGCGTATTCATCATTTCTTAGAACATTTGCATCAATTTAGAAAAAGAAATAAAAAGACAACAGAAAAAGAAATAAAATGATAATAGAGAAAAAAAGATTATACATACCATACCCCTTACCCCTCACTTTCATTTACCACTAGAATTTCAAGCTGAATTTATTTTAACATTTGTTCCCCCATTATTTATTTTTATTCCATATGTTCTACTCTTCTGTTGATACAGTAGCTAAAAGGAGCATCAGACACAAGGTTTTCACATTCACAGAATCTCATTATGAAAGCTATATCATTGTTCAATCATCATCAAGAAACATGGCTACTGGAACACCCACTGTACATTTTTAAAAAAATTAAATCTGCTATTTATTCTTTGGGATGTTTGTTTCTTGATTTTGTAACCAGCTGGTGATGAGACACAGATTTTCTTGAGCTTTGGCCCTCCTATCTGGAAGCTCTGCCAAAGAGAATGCAGTATTCAGGGGTTTTCCTGTCTTTCTGTGCTTCTATCTTATTCTGGGCTAAAGCTTTTACTTATTTTGTAATTCCCTTATTTACAGCAGTTTGATTGCCCCTATGTTTTCCAGGAGACAGACAATCTTGTTACAGGCATTGAAAGCTGTCAGGCCTTTCTCCAAGATGATTTTCCTTTATAGATTTTTATACTCCTGTTGTTGTCTCAATCTGCATTTCCTTGGGGTGTAAATTCTGGGGAATCACCATGGAGAAGACATTCTCAAGTCAATCTTTCTCAGGCAAAACAGGGCCATCCAGGGACTCATAAGGGGGATTCAGAGTGTTCCAAGTTGCCCTGGGGAGTGGTAAAGCCAAAGATGAACTCTTATATTTACTCTATCTTAGTAAACGGCATGATTATTTATCCAGCCACTCACCTGTGAAGATATAGCTTGAAACTGTTTCACCTTATTTCTATTAACTGCAAAGTAATGTTTATTTTACTACAAAAATACATTTTTAATCCTATGATTTTCCTCCTTCACTAGAAAACCCAATAAAGTTACCATAATGCATTGTTTTGAATAAAACAATAACTTTCCAACTGTTTTCTCTATCCATTTCTCTAACTCCAGCCTTTAGTAGGTGAGCCTTTTCCCCCTAAATAAAATTGTGGTTAACTCTCTTCTAATCTTAGAATTAATTCACCTCATCCCCATGTTGTTTTTCTTATTCATATATACAACAAAAATTTATTGATCATAAACTATAAGCTGGCCATTGTGATGGGCAGTAATCTTGACATCTCTATCTATGTTGTTGGTTTTTCTACTTGATGCTTAGATTGATATCTTGATTTTCAATCCTTTTAGTTTTAAGTTTTGCTTTATAATTGCTATCATATTGATCCATTCATCTGTTTCAGGTATTAACCTTTGATAGATGACACATATTTATACCCTACATTTCTCCTGAGATCCATTCTAATTCCCTGCATAATTGTCCACCTGGTATTCTCACAGAAATTCAAATGCAATATATGGTCTGAAACTAGCCAGGTTTATTACCTGTTAAACAACCAAACAAAAATATCAACATTGCCCATATCCCAGAAGATTAAAAAGATGTTGGAATTATCAGCTCAAAATTTTAAAATTAATTACTAATGATACAACTAAGTTCCTTGAGGTAAAGATAAGTACATTTGGCATGAATAGAAAGATAAATACTCTCAAAGAAAATTATAAAATAAAATAGACCAAATTAGCATTTTGGAACTGAAAAATACAATATCTGAAAAAATGTTGAATACATAGAAAAGAATCAGGGAAAATTGTTAGGCCAATAGAAATTATCCAAGCTGAATAAGAGAGAGAAAAAGACTGAAAAATGAAATTAATATACCTTCAGTGGTTGGTTGGATAATATCCAAAGGACAATAGAACCTCAGGAGGAGAGCAAGAGATTGAGACAGAAAATTATATGAAGTAACAAATGATCAAAAAACTTTCAAATTTGGGGAAAAGACATACATCTACAGATTCAAGATGTTCAGCAAACCCCAATGAGCATGAATTCAGAGAAAGTTATACCTAGACCCATCATTATTACAATGCTGGAAACCAAAACTAAAGAAAATAATCTTTATAGCCTTCAGAGAAAAATGGCATTTCACATAGGGGAACAACAATCCATTTACTACAGATTTCTTATTGGAAACTAAGGAGAACAAAGTCAATGGAAAAACATAACCGAAGTTTTGAAATAAAACTTGTCAACTCAGATTATTATGCTTAGCACGTGAAGGATAAATAATAGCATTTACAGATGAAGGAAAATTAAGTTATTTCGTTGTTAATAGAAAACTTCTGAAGAAATCCTAACAGCATTACTTCAGTCTGGAAAAAATGATTATCAAAAAGAAACTTGGATCTTCTGGAATGAAGAAAGAATAATTGAAATGGTATATATACATTTAAATTAAAAATAATATTTATCTTAATTATTTAAGAATGTGTGTGTGGCTATTGAAATCAATAATCATAACATTGTCTGTACATAAAGATATATGGCAATTTAACATCCTCAGTTGAGGGAAGGTTAAGGGAACTTTGTGGTGTCAATGCTCTACATTTTACTTGAAGTACCTGTGCTGGTTTGAAAGGATTTATGTACCCTAGAAAAGACATGTTTTAATCCTAATTCAATTTTGTAAAGACAGTCATTTCTTCTAATCCATATTCAGTACTGTATGTTGGAAACTTTAATTAGATTATCTCCATGACGATGTGACTCAATCAAGTGTGGGTATTAAACTTGATTAGATGGAATTGTGTCTCCACCCATTCTATATGGGTCTTGAATAGTTTCCTGGAATAAAAGAAGAAGTATTTTGGAGAAAACTTCAGAATGCTGTAGAATCATGAAGCAGAGAGTCCACCAGCCAGCAACTTTTGGAGATGAAGAAAGAAAATACCTCCCAGGGGGCTGGAGAGAAAGCTAGCAGATGATGCCATGTTCATCATGTGCCTTTCCAGATGAGAGAAAAACCCTGACTGTGTTTGCCATGTGCCTCTCCAGTTGAGAAGGAAATCCTGACTGTGTTTGCCATGTGTCTTTCCACTTGAAAGAGAAACCCTGAACTTTATCATCCTTCTTGAATCAAGGTATCTTTCCTTGGATGCCTTAGATTGGACATTTCTATAGATTTGCTTTAGTTGGGACATTTCCACATCCTAAAAACTGTTAACTTGCAACTTCCTAAATTTCCTTCTTTAAAAAGCCATTCCATTTCTGATATATTGCATTCTGGCAGCTAGCAAACTATAACAGTACCATAATATTAATTCTACATTTACTGTTTATGGTTTTGTTTGCATATTGTAATCCATTGAATAACCAGTAAAAAATAACAGGAAGATATATAACAGAAAATCCATTTACAATTTGAATAGACTAATAGAAATATTCAAATATTGTAAAAGGAGTAAAGAAGGAGTCAAGACATATAACATAGAGGACAAACAGAAAACAAATGATACAATGCTAGACACCCCAAAATAATACTAATATTTACATTAAATATTAATTGGCTGAACACTCAAATTAAAAGGAAGCAGAGATTGATAGAGTGGATTAAAAAGCAGGACTTTACTTTATCCTGCCTGTAGGAATCATGTTTTAACAAATATCCAGATATTTTGAAAGTATATGTATTAAAAAGTTTATATCTTATAAATAATCATAAGAAGGCTATAATGACATTTTAATATCAGATAAAAATATTAAATGAAAAAGTATGATAATATATCAATAGAATACACAATTACAAATGTATACCTGTCTAACAACAGAGTAGACTGTGAGAAAATATTCATACCCCATATATTAGACAAAGAATTCATATCTAGAGCTCATAGCTAAATGCCCATTTCCTTTAACTTCTGATTCCAGTGGCTTTCTGTCTAAGCATTTGAGGGTCCTCACTTAGCTTCTCCAAAGCAAACTCTGGATTTCATCTCTTAGCTTAGCATTTTTAAATGTCTGTGCCTTTGTTTCATCTCTCTGCTATTTGTGTCAGCTCTGAGCTCTCTTTCTCTGTTTCCTCTCTTTTATATTCTTCATACAGGGCTCCAGTAAAAGGATTAAGAGACACCTTGAAATGGGTGTGTCTCATCTCCATGGAAACAATTTACTTAAAAGTTCCCACCCAACAGTAGGTCTGCCCATGTGAGATTGGATTAGAAGAACATGGCTTTCTGGGGGTACATAACAGTTTCAAACAATCAAAAGAGGATTGAGTAAAGATAGTAAAATGGTGTTCTCCAGGCCTTAGACCTTCCATAAGAACAAATATTAAGTAGGCAAGACCTGTCTGAAATAATTATTTTGAAACTCCAGAAGCCAGAAAAGCATGATACAGAATCCAGGAAAGAGCAGGATGGAGAGGGTGAAAAATTATGGTAAAAACTAGTAAATTGCTTTCTCTGCATGGCCACCAGCACATATATCCCACTTCCATGGCAGGGCACATTGGAGACCAGCTCCTGGATAACTTATTGGTGACAGAAAAGCATAAAAAGTCCTCATCCCTAAGGCCAGGAATCAGTGTAGACAATTATTGATCGTGGATTTTTTAAAAAATTTATATTAATAAAAACAATCAACATACAATATGAACATTCTTTTTTATCACATAGTTGTATATTCATCATCATGATCATTTTTTAGAACATTTTCATCAATTCAGAAAAAGAAATAAAAAGAAAAAAGAAAACAGAAAAAAAAACATACATACCATACCCATTACCCCTCCCTTTCATTGATCACTAGCATTTCAATCTAGTAAATTTATTTTAATATTTGTTCACCCTATTATTTGTTTATTTTTAATCCATAAGTTTTGCTTATCAGTCCATAAGGTAGTTAAAAGAAGCATCAGACACAGGGTTTTCACAATCACACAGTCACATTGGGAAAGCTATGTCATTATATGATCATCTTCAAGAAACATGGCTACTGTAACACAGTTCTACATTTTCAGGCAGTTCCCTCCAGCCTCTCTATTATTCCCTAACTAAAAAGGTGATATCTATTTAATGCATAAGAATAACCTCCAGGATAACCTCTCAACTCTGTTTGAATCTCTCAGCTTTACTTTGTCTCATTTCTCTCTTCCAACTTTCAGTCAAGAAGGTTTTCTCAATTTCTTGGCGCTGAGTCCCAGCTCAATCTAGGATTTCTGTCCCATGTTGCCAGGAAGGTCCACACCCCTGGGAGTCATGTCCCATGTAGACAAGGGGAGGGTGGTAAGATGGCTTGTTGTGTTGGCTGGAGAGAGGCCACATCTGAGCAACAAAAGAGGCTCTCTTGGGGGTGACTCTTAGGCCAAAATTTGAAGTAGACTTGATCTATCCTTTGTGGGGTTAAGTTTCATATGAACAACCCCCAAGACTGGGGGCTCAGCCTATAGCTTTGGTTGTCCACACTACTTGTGAGAATATCAAGAATTCAACTTGGGGAAGTTGCATTTCCCCCATTCTCACCATTCCCTGAAGGGGCCTTTGCAGATACTTTTCCACTCACTGATTGAATCACTCTGGGATACATTGGGGCATCACTCTGGACAAACCAACAAAATGTCACATCCTACCTGAGATTCCAAGTACTTACAGTGTTCAATCAAACTATCTACATAAGTTATATTAGGAAATGCACTAGTCAAAATATAAATTTTGTAACAAATAAACATTTTTTGCTTTAGTCTCACACATAAGGTGACATTTTAAAATATTAATTACCATCTATTTTCAGCACGCTGTAATAATGACATTCCTTTGTTCTTCTTCATGCAAAAACATTTTTTAAAATTTGTACATTTAGGCACTATTATTATACACTCTAGGCATTCCTAGATTATACCATCTCAATCTTTAACATCTATCTTTCTTGCTGATTTCATTTATGTCCCCAGCCCACCTCCCTCTATCATTCTCACATGCAGCTTCATTCAGTGTTTTAACGTTATTGTATTACAGTTAGGTAGTATTGTTCTATCCACTGCTGAATTTTTACAATCAGTCCCATTGCATAATCTGCATCCGTTCAGGTCCAATTACCCAATATCTACCCTATTTCTATCTCCTGATGACCTCTGTTCTTAACTGAAATTATCCAAGTTCATTCATTAATGTTAGGTCATATCAGTGAGACCATACAGTATTTGTCTTTTTGTTTCTGGCTAATCTCATTCAGTATAATGTCCTTAAGGTCCATCCATGTTGTTACATACTTCATAACTTTATTCTGTCTTACAAATGCATAATATTCCATCATATGTATATACTACAGCTTGTTTAGCTGCTCATTTGTTGATGGACATTTGGGCTGTTTCCATCTCTTGGCAATTGTAAATACTGCTGCTATAAACGTTGGTGTGCAAACGTCTGTTTGTGTCTTTGCACTCATATTCTCTGAATAGATACCTAGCGGTGGTATTGCCGGGTCATATGACAATTCTATACTTAGCTTCCTGAGGAAGCACCAAACTGCCTTCCTCGGCAGTTGTACCATTTGACATTCCCACCAAGAGTGGATATGTGTGCCTCTTTCTCTACATCCTCTCCCGAACTTGTCGTTTTCTGTTTTATTGATAATGGCTATTCTGGTGGGTGTGAGATGATATCCCATTGTGGTTTTGATTTGCATTTCCCTAATAGCCAGGGAAGTTGAGCTTCTTTTCATCTGCCTTTTGGTCATTTCTATTTCCTCTTCTGAGAAGTGTCTGCTCAAGTCTTTTGCCCATTTTATATTTGGGTTGTCTGTCCTTTTGTTGTTGAGTTGAACAATCTCTTTATATATTCTGGATACTAGACCTTTATCTGTTATATCATTTCCAAATATTGTCTCCCTTGTGTAGGCTGTCTTTTCAGTTTCTTGACAAAGATCTTTGATGCACAAAAGTGTTTAATTTTGAGGAGTTCCCATTCATTTATTTCTTCAATGCTCATGCTTTGAGTGTAAGGTCCAGGAAAATTCTTCCTATTATAATATTTATAAGATATTTCCCTACATTGTCTTCTAACAGTTTTATGGTCTCAGATCTACTGCTTAGGTCTTTGATCCATTTTGAGTTAATTTTTGTATAGTGTGTGAGATATGGATCCTCTTTCATTTTTTTCCATGTGGATATCCAGTTCTCTAGGCAACATTTATTGAAGAGACAGTTCCATCCCAGGTGAGTTGGCTTGACTGCCTTCTCAAAGATCAATTGTCCATACATGAGAGGGTCTATATCTGAACACTCTATTTGGTTCCATTGTATATCTATGTTTATGCCAGTACCATGCTGTTTTGACCACTGTAGCTTCATAATATGCCTTAAAGTCAAGTAGCATAAGATCTCCAACATCATTTTTATTTCTCAGGATACTTTTAGTTCTTTGGGGCACCCTACCTTTCCAGACGAATTTGGTTATTGGTTTTTCTATTTCTGCAATGTAATTTTTGGGATTTAAATTGGTATTGCATTGAAACTATAAATCAATTTAAGTAGAATTTACATCTTAATTATATTTAGTCTTCCAATCCTTGAATATGGTATGCCCTTCCATTTATTTAGGTCTTCTGTGATTTATTTTAACAATTTCTTATAGCATTCTCTGTATAGGTCTTTTGTCTCTTTAGTTAAATTTATTCCTAAATATTTTATTCTTTTGGTTGCAATTGTTAATGGAATTTTTTTCATGATTTCCCCCTCAGATTGTTCATTACTAGTGTATAGAAACACTACAGATTTTTGAGTGTTGATCTTGTAGCCTGCCACTTTGCTGTACTCATTTATTAGCTGTAGGAGTTTTGCTGCGGATTTTTCAGGGTTTTCAACATATTGTATCATATCACCTGCAAACAGTGATAATTTTACTTTTTCTTTTCCAATTTTGATGCCTTGTATTTCTTTTTCTTGTTTAATTGCTCTGGCTATAAATTCCAACCCAATTTTGAATAACAATGGTGACAGTGGACATCTTTGTCTTGTTCCTGATATTAGGGGGAATGTTTTCAGTTTTTCCCCATTTAGGTTGACGTTTGCTGTGGATTTTTCATATATTCCTTTTATCATTTGGAGGAAGTTCCTTTCTATTCCTATCCTTTGAAGTGTTTTCAGCAGGAAAGGATGTTGAATTTTGTCAAATACCTTTCTGCATCAATTGAGATGTTCATGTGATTTACTGATATGGTGTATAACATTAATTGATTTTTTTTATGTTGAAACATTTTTGCATACCTGGGATGAATCCTACTTGGTCATGGTGTATAATTCATTTAATGTGTTCCAGGATTCGATTTGCTAGAATTTTGTTGAGGATTTTTGCATCTATATTCATAAGAGAGACTGGTCTGTAATTATCTTTTTTGGTAATATCTTTGTCTGGCTTTGGCATGAGGGTGATATTGGCTTCATAGAATGAGTTAGGTAGCTTTCTCACCTATTCAATTTTTTTGAAGGATTTAAACAGGATTGGTACTGATTCTTTCTGGAATGTTTGGTAGAATTCACATGTGAAGCCATCTGGTCCTGGACTTTTCTTTTTGGGGAGCTTATTAATGACTGATTCAATTTATTTACTCATGGTTCTTTTGTTGAGGTCATCTATTTCTTCTCAAGTCACTGTTGGTTGTTCATGCTTTTCTAGGAAGTTGTCGATTTCATCTACATTATTTAGTTTATTAGCATAAAGTTGTTCATAGTATCCTGTCATTACTTCCTTTATTTCTGTGAGGTCAGTGGTTATGTCTCCTCTTCCATTTCTGATCTTATTTATTTGCATCCTCTCTCTTCTTCTTTTCATCAACCTTGCTAGGGGTCCATCAATCTTTTTGATTTTCTCACAGAATCAGCTTTTGGTTTTGTTGAATTTCTCAATCATTTTCATGTTCTCAATTTCATTTATTTCTGTTCTAATCTTCATTATTTTTTACCTTTTGCTTGCTTTGGGGTTGGTTTGCTGTTCTTTCTCTTTTCTTCCAAGTAGACAGTTAATTCCTTGATTTTTGCTCTTTCTTCTTTTTTGATAGAGGCATTAAGGGTAATAAATTTACCTCTTAGCACTGCCTTTGCTGCATCCCATAAGTTTTGATAAGTTGCGTTTTTCATTTTCATTTACCTCGAGTTATTTAATGATTTCTCTTGTAATTTCTTCCTTGACTCACCAGTTGTTTAAGAATGTGCTGTTGAGCCTCCATATATTTGTGGATTTTCTGACACTCTGCCTATTATTGATTCCAACTTCATTCCTTTATGATCTGAGAAAGTGTTTTGTATGATCTCAATCTTTTTAAATTTATTGAGACTTGCTGTTTGATCTAGCATATGGTCTATCCTTGAGAATGATCCATGAGCACTTGAGAAAAAGGTGTATCCTGCTGTTGTGGGGTATAATGTTCCATAAGTGTCTGTTAAGTCTAGCTCATTTATTGTATTATTCAAATTCTCTGTTTCTTTATTGATCCTCTGTCTATATGTTCTGTTCATTGAGGAGAGTGGAGAATTGAAGTCTCCAACTATTATGGCAGATGTGTCTAGTTCTCTTTTCAGTGTTTCCCTCATGTATTTGGGAGCATTCTAGTTTGGTACATAAATATTTATGATTGTTATGTCCTCTTGAATTGTTCCTTTTTTTATTAATATGTACTGTCCTTCTTTGTCTCTTTTAACAGTTTTACATTTGAAGTCTAATTTGTTGGATATTAGTATAGTTACTCCTGCTCTTTTCTGATTGTCATTTGCATGAAATATCTTTTTCCAACATTTCACTTTCAACATATGTTTACCCTTGTGTCTAAGATGCATTTCCTGTACATAGTATAAAGATGGATCCTGATTTTTAATCCATTCTGCCAGTCTATGTCTTTTGATTGGGAAGTTTAATCCATTAACATTTAGTGTTATTATTGTATGAGCAGTACTTTCTTCCACCATTTTGCCTTTTGGATTTAATATGTCATATCTAATTTTCCTTCTTTTAACCTTTACTGATAGTCTTCATTTGTACACTCTTCTCCACACTGCTCTCTCCTGTATTTTCCTATCTATCTCTAGTGCTCCCTTTAATATTTCTTACAGAGCCAGTCTCTTGGTCCCAATTCTCCCAGTGATTTTTTGGTCTGAAAATGCTTTAATTTCCCCCTCATTTTTGAAGGACAGTTTTGCTGGATATAGAATTCTTGGTTGGCAGGTTTTCTCTTTTAGTAATTTAAATATATCATCCCACTGTCTTCTCGCCTCCATGGTTTCTGCTGAGAAATCTACAAGTAGTTTTATTGGGCTTCCCTTATATGCAATGGATTGCTTTTCTTTTGCTGCTTTCAAGATTCCCTCTTTCTCTTTGACCTCTGACATTCTGATTAGTAAGTGTCTTGGAGTACGTCTATTTGGAAATATGTAACATCTATATGAAATATGTAACAATATGGATGGACCTTAAGGACATTATGCTGAGTGAGATGGTCTCGCTGATATGAACTGGCATTAGTGAATAAACTAGGAGAATTTCATTGGTAACAGAGACCCTCTGGAGCTAAAAATATGTTCAGATATTGGGTAATTGAAGCTGAAGAGATACAAATTGTGCAACAGTACTGAATGTAAACACTCAGAAATGGATAGCACAACAGTACCTAACTGTAATACAGCTATGTTAAAACACTGAATGAAGCTGAATGTGAGAATGATAGAGGGAGGAGGGCTGGGGCACAAATGAAATCAGAAATAAAGATAGACAATAAGGACTGAGATGGTATAATCTAAGAATGCCTAGAGTGTATAATGATAGTGACTAAATGTACAAATTTTAAAAATGTTTTTACATGAGGAAGAACAAAGGAATGTCATTTTGCATGGTGCTGAAAATAAATGGTAACTAAAATTTTACATTTTAAATTTTAACTTATGTGTGAGAGTAAAGCCAAAAATGTTTATTTGGTACAAAATTTATATTTTGACTAGTGAATTTCCTAAAATAACTTATGTAGACATCTTCATTGAACACCATAAGTACATGGAACCTTGAGTAGGGCATGAGATTTTATTGGTTTGTCCAGAGTGGTGCCCCGATAAATTCCAGAGTGATTTGAAGAGTGAATAAAAAAAGAATTTGCAACATCCCCTTTCGGGGATGGTGAGAGGGGGAAAATTCAGCTTCCCCAAGTTGAATTCTTGATATTCTCACAAGTAGTGCAGACAACCAAAGGTATAGGCTGAGCCTCCAATCTTGGGATTTGTTCATATGAAACTTAACCCCTCAAAGGATAGGTCAAGCCTACTTAAAATCAGGCCTAAGATTCACCCCCAAGAGAACCTCTTTTGTTGCTCAGATGTGGCCTCTTTCTCCATCCATCACAACAAGCAAGCTCACTGCCCTCCCCCTGTTGACATGGGACATGACTCCCAGAGGTGTGGATCTTCTTGTTAACAAGGGACAGAAATCCTAGAATGAGCTGAGACTCAGCATCAAGGGATTGAGAAAACCTTCTCGACCAAAAGGGATAAGAGTGAAATGAGACAAAATAAAGTGTCAATTGCTGAGAGATTCCAAACAGAGTGGAGAGGTCTTCCTGGAGGTTATTTTTATGCATTAAGTAGATATCACCTTGTTATTCAAGATGTAGTGGAGAGGCTGGAGGGAACTGCCTACAAATGTATAGCTGTGTTCCAGTAGCCATCTTTCTTGAAGATGATTGTATAATGATACAGCTTTCACAATGTGACTGCGTGATTGTGAAAAAAAAGAAGTCAGCCAAGCTGTGTTCCTTGAACATGCTACCCTCACCAATGCAGCCCATGACCTGCAATTCACCCCATGCCCCACCTTCCTGAACCACATCACCGGCTTGCACTCAATGTGTTCCAAGTGCCCCTGTTCCACCAATCATGAATCGGTGACTCATGAATACCTATTCCACAATCTTGCTGCAGGCCAACCACCTCTCCTGTGCAAATATTGTCTCACTCCACCACCCCCCCAAGCCTTTTGTCTCAGTCCCTGCTCCCCTGAATGCTTTCACCAGTGCATAAAAGCTGCTGGCTTTTACCTCCAAACCCAGGCTACACCCACTCCCAGCCCATAAATTTGCACAGCCCATCCCAATCCCCCTGAGTTCCATGCATGGGTCCATCAGTTTACAATACTACCAGATCTGTACATGTGCATGGACCCCAGTCATGCCACCCAGCTCTGGGAAAGCACTGAGCTGCACAGCTGGGCCACATCCACTCTCAACCCATGCAAGTATGCCAACCCACTGCCCTAGCTCTGCACATGCACACAAAAGTTCCCATGAACTAGACCAGTGCACACCAGGGCCCTGACCCACAGCCACATGAATCCACTCAGCCACATCCTCCTGTGCTACTGGGCATCCAGGCTCACAGGCACCATCATAGCATCCCTAATCTCTCCCTATACCAGTGCTGAAACACAACTCTGAACTGTTGTGCCTCACCCCATGCCCTGCATCATGCTCCATATCAATCCCACAAATACAAGGCTTTAGATTACTGAAGAAAATCAACTTCCAAAATAAACTAATCAAGATATTTAAATGCCATGAAAGCAACAAAAAAGTAAAAAGGGTTGATTGTGAAAATAAAAAATTATTTATTCCTTCTAGCCTCCTATATTCTGGAGCAGCTAGAAAGAAATATCTAAGATGATAGTATGGTAGCCTATGACAAATTCTGGGATCTGTCCTGTAAGTTATTGTTGAAGAGTACTTTGAGAACTATTACTTTTCTTCTTCTTTGCTTTGTATATATGTTATATTATACAAAAAAAGTAAAAAAAAGTACAGTGAGCAATAAAATAGTACAAGTCAAATAGTAAACAGGAAATGATGGCCTATTTAAAGGAAGTGGATAAAAATCCAGAAACTACCAATGAAGAAGATCAGAATGTGGATTAAAAAGAACAGTTTTTTTTTTAAAAAAAAAAAAAGATCTAAAAATCCCTAAAGAAGTTGAAGGGAAGTACAAAGAAAAAGCTAGAGCATGTGAAGAAAGCAAAGAATGGGCACTATCAGAATATTAGTAAAGAGACAGAAATTTAGAAATAAACTGAACAGAACTACAAGATTTGAAGACCACAATATCTGAAATGAAAATTTTTACAGGAGGCTTTCAACAACAGATTGGAACTGTCAAAAGAGGGAACACAAGGCATTTGAAATTAATCAGGTTGAGGAACAGAAAGGATAAAAAATTATGAAAAGCAAAAGCAGCCAAACACACTACTCAGAAACCATCAAATACACCAATATATGCACTATGGTAGTCCCAGAAGGAGAAGAAAGAAAGAAAGGGGAAAAGGAATATTCAAAAAAACAATGACAGAGAAGTTAGCAAAAAACATCACAATGTATATCCAAATTAGCCCAGAGAACACCAAACAGGATAATCTTGAATAAAATTACAGCCTGCCATGTAGTGCTCACACTAGAAAATGCAAAGAACAACTTCAGAGTTATGAATACTGCAAGAGAAAAGCAATGTGTAAGATACAAGGGAGTATCAATCAGATTGAGTGCCAATTTCTCATCAGAAACCATGGAGGCAAGAAGGCACTGGATTAAAATACTTAAAAGTGTTGAAAGAAAACAATGGCTAAACAAGAATTTATATCTGGTGAGACTCTCCCTTTAAAAACGATGGATAGATTAAGTCCCTCCAAGATAAACATAAATAAGAGAGTTCATCACCACTTGACCTGCCCTATGAGCAATGCAAAAGGGAGTTCTTCAGACTCAATGGAAAGGACATTCGATAGTGGTTTAAAGTAGCATAAAGAAATAAAGTTCTGCAGTATATGTAGTCACTTGGGTAATTATAAATTCCAGTGTTATTGTAGCATGTTGTTTGCTATATACAGCTCCACTTCTTATTTCCTACTGGTGCGAAAATACAAATGCATTAATAGTAATGATAAATCTATGATTTTGGAAATACACCACAGAAACATATACATGGTAATCAGTACAAAGAAGGTGGTGGGTGAGAGGGGTATAGGAAAAGTATATGTGTAATCCATTGACATTAAATTGGTATAAAACCAAGCATGATGTTATGTATTGAGGATTTTATTCCCTTGGTAACCAAAAGGAAAATAGTTGAAATATATATCTATATCAAAAACAGAAGGCACTCATTATACAAAACAAAAAATCCAATAAATATAAAAGTAGGCATAGTGGAAGAATTGGAGCAATAAATATATGACATGCAAAGGCTAAATAGAAAAATTGCAGACATGAGTCCCATATTATCAGTAATGACTTGAAATGTAAATGGATTAAATTGTGATCAAAAGGCAGAGATTGGTAGAATAGATTAAAAAAATGCAATGAACCAACTCTATGTTGTCTGCAAGAGGTTTACCTTAAATTCAAACATACAAGTAAGGTGATGGTGAAAGGATGGAGAAAATATTCCATGCAAGTAGTACCCAAAAGAAATCTGAGGTGGCTATACTAATATATGATAAAATAAACTTTGAGTTTAGCTGGATTTGGAGACTACTGTTGGCCTGGGGTGATCCTGGTCTGGTCAGAGAAAGGCAGTAGGGTTAAGGCCTGCCCATGAAGATAATGCTCTGAAATTAAAGAAGACTGAAATATTGAGATGTTCATGGTATATCAAAATCAGATCTGTACAAAGAACAGAAAATGACATGTGCTGGAAAGAATGTGGAGAAAGAGGCACACTTATTCACTATTGGTGGGAATATATGATGGTGCAACTGTTCTGGTAGGCAGTTTGGTGGTTCCTCAGGAAGCTAAATATGGAAATGTCATATGTTACAGCAATATCATTGCTAGATATTTATTTGGAGGAAATAAAAGCAAAGACCCAAATGAACATTTTCACACTGATGTTTATAGCAGCATTATTCATGATCGTCAAAAGATAGAAACAGCCCAAATGTCCATCAATGGATGACTGGCTAAAAAAAACTGTGTATATACATACAATGGACTACTATGAAGATGTAAGAGATAATTAAGTCAGGTAGCATGTAACAATGTGGATGATCCTTGAGGACATTATGCTGAGTGGGAAATTAGCTTGCAGCAAAAGAACAAATACTGTATGGTTTCACTAATATGAACTAACATTAATGAGCAAACACTGAGAGTTAAAGTTGAGAACACAGGTTGTCAGGAGATAGAAAGGTGGTAGAGATTGGGAATTTGATGTTGAAGGAGTACAGAATGTTCAACAAGACTGACTGTAAAGATCCTGAAAGAGATAGCACAATAATATCTGATGGTAACATAATACTGTAAATACATTGAATGAAGTTGAGTGTGAGTATCATTGAGGGAAGAGGGTTGGGGCCATATGACACCAGAAGGAAAGATAGAGGATAAAGACTGGTATGATATAACTTAGTGATGCCTAGAGTGGCCAACGATGGTGAGTAAATGTACAAATATGACAATGCTTTTCATAAGGGAGAATAAATGAATGTCAACATTGAAAGCTGTTGAAAATGAGATGGTATATGTGAAAAAATATAATCAATGCATACTAGGGTCCATAATAACAATAATATTGTAATACACCTCCACTGAATGTAACAAAGGCAATATGCCAATGTAAATGCTAATAAGCTCGGGATATGGGAAAATGTTATGGACTTCTTTGCAGAGGAAATGTAAATGTCCTCATATAGATTTTGGTGTGGGGTGGGCCATGGTGGCTCAACTGGCAGAGTTCTCACCTGTCATGATGGAGACCCGGGTTCAATTCCTGGTGCCTGCCCATGCAAAAAAATTAAAAAAAGATTTGTGGTGGTGAAGCCATGGCTATATGATTATACTGAGAAACATTGTCTCTTATTTAAGTTGTATGATATGTGATTAAAACTGTTTACCAATGAACAGAAAGATAAATGTGCTGGAGAAAACATGGAGAGAGATGTATCTATTCACTGTTAGTAGGAGGTATAGTGGTGTTGTCCCTCTGGAGTGTAGTGCAGTGGCTCCAAAGGAGGCTTAGAGTAGGTTTGTCCTATGATCCTGCAACGCTGTAGGTAGGTGTTTACTTGAAGGAACTGAGAGCAGGGCCATGGATGGACATTTGAACGCTAGTGTTTATGGCAGCAGTGTTTGTGATTTGCAATGGATGGAGGTGACCTAAGGGTACATCGACTGAAGGATGGAAGTGGGAACTGTGGTATATACATACAGTGGACTTTTGAGCAGCTGCAGGAAGGAATGAAGTCATGAGGCATGCAACTAGGTAAATGAACATTGGGTACAGTATGTTGAATGAAATAAGCCAGAACTGAAAAAAATTTTTAAAGTTTTAAAGAAATTGTATGCCTCACTACTATGGTCTAACTATAATGTGCAAACTCTGAGAATTGAATTTGAGAGCATCAGTTATAAGATAAAGGCCTATTGTAAATGTTCCTAGATTTAAATCTTTTAATTCAATCATATCAATTCTGGAGTTGTAACTCTTATTTCAAAATTTTCAGATACTGAGATTTTTGTGTATAGCCTTGTCATTTCCTGGAACTTTGGGTATTTGTGTGACTCCTGAGACACAGAGCTAGAGTACTGCAACTATGAAAGTCATCATTACCCCACACAGCAATAATCAAAAACACTGGGGTGCATGGGTAGTTCAGTGGTTAAGGTTCATGGGTAGTTCAGTGGTTAGGGTGTATGGGTAGTTCAGTAGTTAGAATGCCCGCCTTCCATGTGGGAGACGTGGGTTCATTTCCTGGACCATGCACCCAAAAGAAAAAAAAACACTGAAAAAGTGATCAGACTTCAATTAGAGATATGAATGAAGCTGATCTGGGTAGGACTAAAGTAAAGAATACTAAAGGGTAAAGGATGATAGTGACTGTATTTTAAAACTTCAAATTCTGTATGAGACCAATGGAATAGACGTTCAATTGCTGCAAAATTTAATTTTGGTAGCACAGTTTAAGTTTGCTAAAGCTCCCAGAATGCAATATACAATAAATCAATTGGCTTTTATAAAGGAAATTTATTGTTTTAAGTTTACAGTTCTAAGGCCTTAAAAATGTCCAAACTAAGGCATCCAGAGAAATATATCTTGAATTCACAGAAAGAACAATGTCTGTCACCGAGAAAGAATATGGCTTGCATCTGCTGATCTTTGTTCCAGGTTCCATTTACTTTAGTTTTTAATTCCAGTGGCTTTCTCTTTAGGTGTCTATGTGTCCTGACTTAGCTGCCCTGGGGTAAAGCTCTGGCTTTCATCTCTTAGCTTAACATCTCATGGAAAGGCATATGGTGACATCTACTGGGCTCTGGTTCCTGTCTAGCTTCTGTCAGCTCTCTCAGCTCCTGGCATCTCCTGGGGTTTCTGCATTCAAATATCTGTGTCTAGTATTTCTCATAAATGTTTCCATGTTAGCTCTTTAAGCATTCCAATAAACTAATCAAGACCTACCTTGAAAAGGCAGAGTCACATCTTTATCTTTTCAAAAGGTCACACCCACAAGGGGGTGTGTCACATTTCCATGGAAGTAATATAATCAAAAGGTCACACCCACATTTGGTTGTGTCACATCTCCATGGAAACAAACTAATCAAAATTCCCACCCTGCAATTTTGAATCAGGATTAAAGAGCATGGCTGCCCCTACATGTGTGCATTAAGATTGAAAGAACATGGGTTTTCTGGGGTACATAACACTTTTAAACAAGCATGTCCCTTCCTCTGGACCCCAAAATTACATGTTCTTTCCCTATGCAAAATAAATTGATTCCATCACAATATCACAAAATCCTTAACCATTTTGGTAAAATATAAACACCATACAAATTAGGAACAGTACAAAACCTCATCAAAATCGGTTACAGGTATGGTCTGTTCTAAAGCAAAAAATTCTCCTCTTGATGTAGACTTTTGAAACTCAGAACAAGTTATTGCTGCTAATATACAAATGAGGAACAGTCATAGGACACATATTTCCATTGTCATAGGGAGAAATTGAAAAGAGGGGTCAGTAGAACCAAACAATCCCAAAAATTTGCAGGGTAAACTCCATCAGATGTCAAAGTCTGAGAGTCACTTTTCCTTGGGGCTTAAGAGAACAGAAGTCTCACCCTTTTCAAGGGCTTCCTCAGCAGCCCTGTTCTCTCCAAACACTGCTGTGAAGGTTTCAACATTGGGGAACTTTGGGGAAAACACCTATTTGTCAGCTCCACCCTCTCCAAAAATCAGGTCAGCACTTAGACTCTTCCAAAGAGAGTCTCTCTTCCATCTATTAGGTACATCCTCAAACCCTCAGAACAGTGAGGTTGCAGAGAGGCTCCACCCAATCACCAAGGAATGTGATTCACCCTATCTGGACCCTAGGGTACTAAAGCTCTTCATGAACACTGAAGTGGAAGGTCCACCCTCTGCTTCCAGGGCAAACTCACCATATCCACATGCATGGGAAGATATAGTCTTCTGGCCTCAGATTTCCTGTATCCAGACTATTATTTCCATGTTTCTGCCTTTGAAGTTATTTTGCCTTCAATCTGTCCTTTTTCTGTCCCTTTCAGTCCAGACTAGCAGTGGTTTCATTCATAAGGACCTCACAAAAAAGTGGGGATTTTCCATGTGGCACACAAGGATCAAAGTCATAAGAAATAGTACTTTTCACAAATCCTTTCTCGATAACTCCATTTCTAATCCTGAGTTTTTCTGAAATGACTGACTGGTTCCATGTTTGGTTAAATCTTCACATAGGGCATTGGCTTCTGTGGTCCCCCTTTCTGGGAACCCAGAATTCTCCAAACCATTAATTTCTAGTTTCTTTGTACCCAAGAATTCAGTTCTTAACTTATCTCTTTCCTGTCACATTTTACTATAAGCTGCAAGAAGCAGTCAGGCTGCATTTTCCACATTTCATTTGGAAATCTCTTCAGCTAAGCATCCCATCCCATTGCTTTCAAATTCTACAGTCCATCTAATATCAGGACACAATTTTGCCAAATTTCCACTACTTTAAAACAAGGGTCATTTTCCTTCCAGTTTGCAATGACACATTCATCATTTCTGTCTATGCCTCATTAGAAGTGTCATTTGAGTCTACATTTCCACCAAGAGTCGGTTCAAAGCAATTCAGTCCTTTTATATCAAACATATTACAATGCTTTGGAATTATCCTCTTATCCATCTAAAAAGCCATTCCAGGGTGCACTTGTAGTTCAGTGGTAGGATGCTTGCCTTTCATACAGGAGATCCGTGTTTGATTCCTGGACCATGCACACCCCCCCAAAAAAAAAGCCATTCCAACATCTTTGGCATTTGCAATCTGAAGCACCCCAACTCTCTGGTACTAAAATCTGATTTAGTTTGCCTGTTGGAATGTAATATACTAGAAATGGGTCAGCTTTTATAAAGCAGATTTATTTAGCCGCAAGTTTGCAGTTCTAAGGCCTTAAAAATGTCCAAACTATGGTACCAAAGAAAGATATCTTGACTCTGAAGAAAGGCCATTGCCTGTCACATGGGAAGACACATGACTGGCATCTGCTGGTCCTTATTGCCAGTTACATTGCCTTTAGCTTCTGAGTCCAATGACTTTCCCTTTAGGCATTTGTAGGTCCTGACTTAGCTGCTCTATGAGATGCTATTAGCTTAGCATCTCATGGAAAGGCATATGGTGATGTATACTGGACTCCGGTTACTCTCTAGCTTCTGTCAGTTCTCTCAGCTTCTGGCATCTCCTGGAGTTTCTTTAGTTCCAAACATCTGTGTCCTAGCTTTCTTCTAAATGTTTTTGTGTTGGTTTTTTTAAGAACGCTAGTAAACTATCAAAACCCACCTTCTGTGAGTGGAATAACATCTCTGTCTAATAAAAGGTCACACCCAGTGGACCGCAGTGGATCAGCAGGCAGGGTTCTCACCTGCCATGCTGGAGACCAGGGTTCAATTCCTGGTGCCTGCCCATGCAAAAGAAAAAAGTCACACTCACAATTAGGTGTGTCACATGTCTATGGAAACAACATAATCAAAAGTCCTTATCCTATAATATTGAATCTGGATTAAAGAACATGGCTGTCCCCACAAGTGTGTATTAGGACTTAAAGAACATGGCTTTTCTAGGGTACATACCAGTTTCAAACCAGCACACACACTCTCTATTCTAATTTGTATGGCAAACTTGTTCAAACATCACAGTTACATAGAACCTTGAATAGGGTGTGAGATCTTGCTGTTTTACACAGTTTGATGGGATGCACTGATATATCCTAGAGTCATCTGGGCAGAAGATTAAAAAATATTTGCAAAGTTCCCTTAAGTATCTGGGGAATATGTGAAAACATTAAACTTCCCCACTAGTTGAAGAACTGACAGTCTCACAAGCATTGGGGACTACCAATTTAAAGGACCAGGCCCTTAATCTTGGGGTTTTTCCCTTATGAAACTTATTCCTGAAAAGGTGAACCTAAGCCTACTTATGAGTATGCCTGAGTCACCCCCAGAGAACCTTTTTTGATGCTCAGAAGTGACCTCTCTAAACCAGCTCTGCAGATGAGTTCACTGCCTTCATCCCTACATTGTACATGATTCTCATGGGTGTAAATATCCCTTGCAATGTGGAAAATGACTCCAGTGGATTAGCCTGGAAATGGCATGATGAGGTTTAGAAAGCCTTCTTGGCCAAAAGAGGGAAGAGAAATTAAATAAATAAAATTTTGATGGCTGAGAGATTTCAAATAGAGCCAAGAAGTCATTCTGGAGTTTCTTCTTATGTAGTATATACATAACCCCATCCAGTTTTTGGTGTATTGGAGTAGCTAGAAGGAAATACTGAAACAGTTGAACTCTATACCAATAGTTTTAATTATTGGAGATGATTGAATAGATATAGATCTTTTAAAGTATGGCCATATGATTGTGAAAAACTTATGACTGACACTCCCTTTGTCCAACATATGGACAGATTAGTAAGAAAAAAAGACAAAAAATAAATAAATAATATGGTAGAGAGGGTTATGGAATGTCTTGGGTGTTCTTTGTAACTTTTACTTTTTCTTTTACCTTTATTTTTTGGAGTAGTGAAACTGTTCAAAACTCAATTGTGATGATGAATGCACAGCTATTTGATGATACTGTGCACCACTGATTGTATAATTTTGATGATTATATACTATATGAATGTATACTTAATAAATTTTCTCTAAAGTCAGATCTTTAAGCAAATAAGCTCATTCAGGGTAAAAAGATAAATTACTATGTTGATTGCTGAAGTCAAATGCAAAAAATCACAGGAAATGAAAGTATTGACTGCAAATATCTATGATCTTAAAGAAGAATATGCAAAGAAGAAGGTAACTATTTCCACTGCTAGCAAAGCTACTAATTAGAGGTTGAAAAGACTGCAGACATCTGCAGACTTATATAAAGGTTGACTTGGACAAGAAATTTTGAAAATTTATAATAGAATAATATGAGCATCTGATGAAGAAGCAGATGTGCTATCTCCTGCAAATCATCTCTAGTTTCATATGAAAGGTGCTGGTTTGAAGCTGAATTTGTGTCATAAAAGATCATGTTCTTTTTACTCATTTCTGTGGGTGTAAACCAATTTTGGGTGGGACCTTTTGATTAGGTTGTTTGAATTTATGCCTGGTAGGTCTCAATCCTCTTACTAGAGTCCTTTATAAGAGGTTAAAAGACAGAGAAAAGACACAGGAAAAGGCCCAGAGAAGCTCAGAAAGAAAGCCACAGAAACATACAGGAAACCACTGAAGCCAAAAACTGGAAGCAATGAAACCTGGAAGAGAATGGAATGACCACCAAATGTCATCATGTGCATGATCAAGTTACAGAGGGGCTAAGGATCACCAATAGCTGAGCTTTGGGGAGAAGGTATGCTTTAGTTTGTAAGCTGCCAGAATGTGATACAGCAGAAATAGAATGGCTTTTCAAAAGGGAATTCAATAAGTTGAAAGTTTACAGTTCTAAGCCTATAAAAATTTCTAAACTAAAGCATACAGGGAAATCCAGGGAAAGCTAATGGGTCTGCAACACCTCTGTCAGCTTGGAATTCAAATGGCTGGCATCTGTTGGTCCCTTTCTCCTGCATTCCATTTCTTTCAGCCTCTGTTCTTTTGGAGGTTCTGCACTTGCTTCTCTGGGGTTGGCTTTCATTTCTTGGCTTTCCTTGGCTCTCTCCATGTTCTGGCTCTCTTAACATCTCATAGGAAGCCACATGGCAATGTCTGATGGACTCCAAGCATTTACAAACATCCATGTCTTTATTCTCCAAGTGTCAGCACTTGTGTCAGCTCTGTTTTGAAGTTTCTTTCAGCTCTGTTGTTTCTGAGGTTTCTCCAAAATATTTCCTCTTTTAAAGACTAGCAAACTAATCAAGACCCACCTGGAAGAATGGGTGGAGTCACATCTCCACCTACTCAAAAGGTCACACCCACAATTGGGCATGTCACTTCTCTATGGAGATAATCTAATAAAAAATTTCCAACATACATTATTGAATCAGTATTAAAGGAAATGGGTGCCTCCACAAGATTGAATCAGGATTAAAACACGACTTTTCTGGGTTACATAATAAATTCAAACAAGCACAAGGTATCACCTTGTTAATGCCTTGAGTTGGGCAGTTTTCATGACCTTACAATTTTGAAATTCTAATTCAATAAATCTTTATTGTAAAAGTCAAACCATTCTTTTGTATATTGTATTTTGTCATCTTTAGCAAACTAAAACAACAGGCAATGGTGAAAAGCCTCCATCTTTCAACATGCCATATGGAATTTCTCTTGGGATACCTCAGCAAATGCCTTCTGAGAGATCAGGAGAAATGAGTAGGGGTTTTGCATAGTGTGGTAGTCTGAAGAATTGTTATCAAAGATAACCACACCTTAATCCTTAGAACCTGTGAATGTTACATTGCATAGCAAAAGGTAGTTTGTCACTTCTGTGATTAAATCAATGATTTTAAGTTGGGCAGATTATCTGAATGGGGCTCAAATGTAATAACAAGTGTCCTTATAGGGAGGGGGAAGAGGGAGAATTGGCTACTGAAGAGGAGAAGATGATGTGACATTAGAAGCAGAGATTGCAGTGGTATGCTTTGAAGATGGAGAAGGGGTCATAGGCCAAAGAATACAGGCAGTCACTAGAAGCAAAAAAGGAAAGCATATGAATTCTCCCCTCAGAGCCCTCAGAAGAAACCAGCCCTGTCAACATCTTGACTTAGCCCAGTGAAACAGATTTCAGAACTTTGACCTCAGAACAGTGAGAGAATAAATTTGTGATTTTTAAGTCACTAAGATTGTAATAATTTGTTACAATAGTCATAGGACACTAATACATGTGTTAGATATTTAGCCTTTCTGGGCAAAAATCCCTGGACCAGGATCATAATCACCACCAGCTGGGAGCTTGTTGAATATGCAGTTTCTCAGTCTTCACCCAAACCTGTTGATCAGACAGTCTGGGACAGGTCCAGCAATCTGAGTTTTAGCAAACATTCCAGAAGATTAAGAGGGATGTTCAAATTTTAGAACTACCATTATAGCATTTTCCCTTTGACATGGTAACTAGCAGGATGTTATGTATTTATAAAGGATGAAATAATCTAATATAATATAATTTCTATGGGACAGATTTGTAAGATGACAATGTGAAAAACAGGCACTTCCTTAATACACAGCAGCATAAATAGCAAAAAATGTCTTCAAAATAACCTGAGAAGTATTATTAAGGTCTTTTTCATCTGTGCTTGGCTGAAGTGTTTGAAACAGAAGATTTAAGTGTGGTTGCATTTACAGGAGTCAGCTACTAAATAAAATATTTTTTTCTTAGCTTATAAAAGACATTTTCAACTAATGGAGTGGCAAATTAATATTTTCCCTCACAATGCCAATTTGAGAAAGATTCCATTCTGCACTCCTGTCAATTTATTGATCTAGAATAACTGCATTGGGCATATGAGGATAAAACCTCCCAGGCTATATTAAGGGTGAGATTATTTAAATTCAAATATACATTAATTTGAATGTGTGTCAGGTGGAACTTATAAAAGGAAGATAATAGCATTTTCAAGATGATGCCTAAAAATACCATGATATAAAACTTTTACCTAGTATTACCACACAATACCAAATTTAAAAACCCAGATTTTATACTACAAAAGCTATTTATTGAGTGAGTGAATGGCATATCTTGACAATACATTTTCATAGTATGTAGGGTTTCAAAGAGTAATCAACCAGTATCAAAACCTAAACTCTATTTTTAATTTCTATACTCTCATCTAAAGGGCTATGCAAGTCATGATAAGTAATTTTTAGGAATATACTTTTCTCTGTGATAACATTCAGTAGTCAGAATTTTGCCAGTCTTTTCTGACTACACTCCATGCTTATCAACACTTCCTGTACCATATATAAATCATTTAGAGCAGTCTATCTTGCAGGATCAAAGAACCAGTTAACAAAGAAAAGCCAGTGGGAAATCATTTCCCTGCCAGGGCCAAAAAGAATAGTTTCCTTATAAATTAGTCAACAGGCCAAAAATCCAATTATACACCACTGCATTTAATAATTTTGTTTTTACATGGCTCATTTTCTATAATTCAAATGAAATCAAGCTAATTAGCAAGGGACAGTTGTATTAGTTTCCTAGCTGCCAGAATGTGATATACCAGAACTGGAATGTCTTTTACAAAATGGAGAATTTAATAAATTGCAAGTTTACAGTTCTAAGGCCTTGAAAATGCCCAAGTTAAGGCAAGACTATAAAATTATCCAATCTAAGGCATCCAGGGAAAGATACCTTAGTCCAAAATGCATTGATGTTCAGGGTTTACCTCTCAGCTGGAACAGCACATGACAACATCTTCTAGATTTCTCTCCAGGCTTCTTCATTAACTTGCTGCCACTCTCCATTCTGTTGGCTCTGTTGGTTCTGATGGCTTTCAAGCTTTTTCCAAAATGTTTCCTCTCAAAGGGCTCCAGTAAGCAACCCCACTTTGAATGGGTGGGGACACATCTCCAAGGAAACCATCTAATCAAATGTTACCACCCACAGTTGGGTCTGTCACATCTCCATGGAAACAATAAAAAAGATCCCACCCTACAATACTGAATGAGGATTAAAAGACGTGGCTTTTCTTGGGTACATAATAGCTTCAAACCAGAACAAAAGTTTTATCAATTTTTTACAGTTTTAAACAATAGAAAAGCAGTGGTGAAGGTGGGAGGTGCAACAATTGGGAAAAAAGTGAAAGGAGCTATTTCCTGCTTTATGCTATAGATACCAATGATGTTAAAAAAAAAAAACAATAGAGCATCACAATCTAGTTAATGCAGCTTCCCAGTCATATTGAATACCTGGAGCCAAACTTAATTTTTTGCTCAAACTGAACACCACTCACTATATTTAAAAAACTCTATGGTATGATGCTGTATTGTTTACTCTTAACACTCAAATAAAGTCTCAGCTAACAAAGGGAATACATGTATTGCCTGGGGGAACAGAACATGATTATTTGCACTATGGTTACAAATGCACCCTACTATCCAAGTCACTATGAAGACATTTACTAGAATATTATCATTAATGGCCTTTAGCAATATGGGCCTTCTCTATTCTGGACACAAAAGAAAAGTGTAAAAAAGTGTAGATTTTAATTCAAAAATTGTTATGAAGGACAAATATGGTCATTAAAAACTGATAACAGGGAAAATACAACAACAAACCACAATTATACATACATATATATATATATGAACCTAACAGCAGAGACCCAAAATATATAAAGCAAATATTGAAAGACTTTAAGGGAGAAATTGATGATTCTACATTAATAGTAGGATACACTAACATACCATGTCAATGATGGATAGAACATTTCATCTACCTGCATCTAGTTCTTTCTGTACCCCTGCCAAAACAGAATATACAAACTTGCAAGTGCACATGGATAATTTTCCAGGATAGACCATATGCAGAAACATCAAATAAGTCTCAGTAAATCCAAATATATTGAAATTATAGTATATCTCTTCTCTGATGACTGTGGAATGAAGCTCAAAATAAAAAAGCAGAGAAAGAAATGGAAAATCCACAAATATGTGGAAACGAAACAAGCTTTTAAACAACCAATGGGTAAAAGAAATCAAAAGCAAAATTAGGAGGTATATTGAGATGAATGACAATTAGAGCAAACATATCAAAACTTAGGCGATGTAGTGAAGCCAGTGCTGAGAGGGAAATGTGTAGCCAAAAGCACTTAAATTAAAAAAGAAGAAAGTACTAAAATCAAAGATCTAACTGCATACCTGGAGTACCTAGACAAAGAATAACAAACTACACCCAAATAATTCAGAAGGTTGGAAATAAGACAGATTACAGTGGTGACAAATAAAATAGAAAACAAAAAAACACAATAAGGAGATTAAAAAAAACAACATACGTTTCTTTGAAAAGATCAATAGAATTGACAAACCTTTAGCTAGAGTAACAAAGGAAAAGACAGAGAGGATACAAGTAACAAAATTCATATATAAAAGGGAACAGTACTATCAACCCTGATGAAATAAAAGGACTATAAAGAGATCTTCTATACAACTATATGCCCATAAATTGGACAACCTTGAGAAAATGAAAAAATTCTTAGAACTACACAAATTATCTACATTGACTCAAGAAGAATTGAAGGCATCAATAAACCAATTATTACCAAAGTGATTGAATCAGTCATCATAAACATCCCAACAATGAAAAGACCAAGACAAGATGGCCTCAAAAGAGAATTCAACCAAACAATATAAAAAGACTTAACTCCAATTCTGCTCAAAGTCTTCCAAAAACTGAAGAGCAGGAAAGCTGCTTAATTCATTCTTTGAGGCCAACATCATGCTTATATCAAAGCCAGATAAATATACCACAGGAAAATAAAACTACAGAGCAATATCTTTTATGAATATTGATGCAAAAATTCTCAACAAAATAGTAGCAAACAGAATAAAACAGCATATATAAATGCCATGATCAAGTTAGATTTATTCCAGGTATGCAAGTTTGGTTCACTCTCAGAAAATCAAATAATGTAAAACTCCACATTAACACAGTGAAGGAGGAAAAAAGACACGGACGTCTCAATTGATGAAGAAAAGGCATTTGTCAAAATATTGCAGCCCTTCTTGATTAAAACACTTAGAACATGAAGAATAGAAAGAAACTTCCTTAACATGGTAAAGGGCATGTATGAAAAGCCTACAGCTAACAACTTACTTGATGTTGAAAGGCTGAAAGATTTCCCTCTAAGATCAGGAATGAGACAAGATGCCTACTGTCATGACTGTTGCTTCATATTGTAATGGAAGCTCTATCCAGAGAAAGTAGGCAATAAAATGAAATAAAAGACATCTAAACTGTAACAGAAGTAAAACTTTCCCTATTTGCAGATAACATGATCCTATATGGGAAAAGTCCTAAAAAATACACTACAGAGTTTCTACAGCTCATAAATGAGTTCAACAAAGTTGCAGGGTATGAGATCAATATACAAAACTTGTCAGTGTTTCTACACATAAGCAATGAATTATCAGATGAAGAAATCAAGAAAAAAATCCATTTACAGTGTCAATAAGAAAGAAGTAAATATGTAAGAATAAACTTAACTAAGGATTTAATTGGCCTGTACATAGAAAACTATAATACATTGCTAAAAGAAACCAAAGAAGAACTAAATAAATGGAATGACATCCTGTATTCATGGATTGGAAGGCTAAATGTTGTTAAGATGTCAACTCTATCCAAACTGATCTACAGATTCAATGCAATATCAATGAAAATTCCAATGGCCTCCCTTACAGAAATGGAAAAACTAATTATCAAAATTATTTGGAAAGGTAAGGATCCTTGAATAGCCAAAAGCATCTTAAAAGAGAATAATGAAATGGGAGAACTTAGACTCCATGACTTTAAAGTATATTACAAAGCCAAACTGGTCCAAACAGCATATTACCAGCAAACATATACATGAGAAGGGTTTGATATCCAGAATGTATAAAGAAGTCCCACAACTCAACATTAAAAAGACAAACAGCTCAATTAAAAATGGGCAAAAGATATGAATAGACATTCTCCAAAGAGGAAATACAGATGACTAAAAGCACATAAGAAGATGCTCACCTTCACTAAGTATTAGGGAAATACAAATCCAAATCACAATGAGGTATCATCTCATACCTACTAGAATAGCTGCTGTTAAACAAACAGTAAATTACAAGTTTTCAAGAGGGTGTTGTGAAATTGGAACATTTATTAATTGCTGCTTGGAACGTAAAATGTTACAGCCACTGTGGAGATCTGTTTGGTTGTTTCTCAGGAAATGAAGTATTGCATTGCCTTATGATCCAGCAATCCCACTAGTAAGTGTATTCCAAGATAACTTGAAAGCAGAGATGGGAGAAGACATTTGCACACCAATGTTCATAGTGGCATTATTCACAATTGTTAAAAGAAGGAGACAATCCAAGTGTCCATCAAAAGATGAATGGATAAACAAAATGTGGTATATGAATGAAGTCCTGAAGCACACAACACAATGGATGAACCTTGAGGACAGTATGTTAAGTGAAATAAATCAGACACAATAGGACAAATGTATGATCTCACTGGTATGAACTAATTATAATATATATCCTCATAGATATAAAATGTAATAAAATAAAAATAGGCTACCAGGATATAGAAAGAGGCTTAAATTGGGGAGCAGTTGCTTAAAATGTGCAGAATGTTTAACTACATCAAGCCAAAATGTTTGGACATGGATAGAGGTGATGGTAGCATGTCATTATGATAATAATTTATAATATGCCATAGTGTGTGAATGTGGTAGAAAGGGAAGTTTAGAGTCATGTATGACACCAGAAAGAAAGTTGGAGTTTAAAACATGGGAATATATAACACAGTGAATCTTGTGGTGGACTATAACTGTGATTAACTGTACAAATATGAAACATATAAAAAACTTTGTGCATAAACTAGAACAAATATACAGCACTATTATAAATAGTTAATAGTAGGGAGTATATAGGAAAACTGTACCTATTGCAAACTATGGACTAGAATTAACAGCAGTATTTTAATATCCTTTCACCAATAGTAAAAAGAATACCACACCAATACTATGGGTCAACAGTTGGGGAGGGTGGCAAATAGTGTGGGAAGATTTAGGTTTTATTTTTTATTCTTATTTCTTTTCTGGAGTAATTAAAATATTAAAAATTGATCATAGGGATATATATATACAGCTATGTAATGATACTGTGTGCCACTGATTGTATATTTTGGGTGATTTGTATGGTAGGTGAACATAAATCAATAAAGTTGCAAAATATTCTGTGCATTGGGAAGGAATAAAAGAGGCTAGGGAAATGGCTAAAAGTGCTCCCCAAACTCTTTCTTACCCATCCCACAACAGGAACCACTTTCAGGCCATCCTAGTTTAAGGGGCTGAGGGTATTCACCTCAGTCAAATGTTTCCAAACTGACACATGAAGAAAGAAGCACAGGGCTCCTTACACATTTGGAAAGCAAATCCTTTCAGACGTCTTCTTATACTATGTGGGGAAAATCTTGGTGGAAATGTTACTTGCTATTGCCCTGAATGTAGGACACTTTTGGGCTAGGCTTAGGGGAGCTCTGAATTTGGAGACAGTGCTGGAAGAAGGAGATACATCCAAATTCAGTTTTTGTGCTCAGAGCTAAATATTTTGTCTGTGTGATTACTGGTGGTTTTAACTTTGTGGAGTTTTGTTTTCCTCTGTAATTATCCTAATGAAACTAATAAAACAAATTAAGATGGAAAAAAAGAAATAAAGGCATTGAAATTGGAATGGAAGAAGCAGAACATTTTTTTTTCAGATGGCATGTCTTATATACAGAAGTTCCTGAAAAATGCACAACAAAGCTCCTAGAGCTAATAAATAAATTCCACAAAGTGGCATGTACAAGGTAAGTGGCCAAAAATCAGTAGTGTTTCTATACACAAGCAATGAACAATTAGCAGAAAAATTCAAGAAAATAATTTCATTTATGGTAACAACTGAAAAAACAAAAAAATCTAAGAATAAATCTATCCAAGGATGTAAGGGACTTGTACACAGAAAAGAAAAAATAATAATAATTACTGAAAAATGTCAAATAAGCACTAAATAAATGGAATCACACTCATTATTCATGGATTTGAAGACTAAATATCATTAAGATTTCAATCTTACCAAAAGTGATTTATAGATTCACTGCAATCCCAATCAAACTTGCAACAACCTTCTTTGCAGAAATGCAAAACCAGTCATCAAATTTTTATGAAATGGTAAGGGTTCCCAAATAGCCTAAGTTACCATGAAAGAAAAAAAAAAGTTGGAGAACTCACACCTCCCAATCTTAAATCTTATTATAAAGCCATGGTAACCAAAACAGAATGACACTGGCAACAAGTGCAGACATATAGACCAATGGAATTGAAGTGAGAGCTCAGAAATCAACCCTCAGGTTTAAGACAAATTGACTTTTGACAAGCTGGCAGAAACCACTCAGATGGGAAAGAATAATCTCTTCAACAAATGGTGCTTGGAATACTGGATTTTCATTTACAAAAAAATACAATTCTTACTTCACACCTTATAAAATAATTAACTCAAGTTGGATCAAAGACCTGAATATAAGAGCTAAAACTATCAAACTGCTAGGAGGAAACATAGAGGATTATCTTTGGGACTTCTGCTAGGCAATGGTTTGTTAGACTCTACACCCAAAGTACAAGCAAAAAAAGAAATTATAAATGGGATCTCATCAAAATGAAAAGCTTTTCTTCCTCAAAGGACATTATCATGAATGTAAAACAATAACCTACACAATGGAAGAAAATATTTGGAAAACACATATCTGATAAAGATTTAATATCCAGAATATTTAAAGAAGTCCTTCACCTTAACAACATAAAGACAACAAAATTAAAGTTGGGCAAAAACTGGTGGTTTGAAGCAGTTATGTTCCCCAGAAAAGACCATGTTCTTTTCATATTTGGATGAGATTAAAATAGGAAATGTTAGATCTTATATACATTAGCAGAACAAAATGTAAAGAAAACTAGAATACACAAACTGTGAACCCAACATTAAACTCTGGAATATAATTGATAATACATTTCTTTTGGTGAAGAACTATTGTGGGTGAGGCCTTTGATCAGGTTCTTTTGATTCTAATGTGACCCATCTCATTCAGGATAGGCCTTAATCCCCTTACTGGAATCCTTCATAAGATGGTAAAAGTCTCACAAAAGAAGCTCAGAGAGATCAATGAAGTCCCAGAGATGCTAAGAGAAAGAATTTAGGAGAAGCTCATAAATAAAAACCACAGAGAAACTAGGAGAGGACCCATAGAAACTCACAGAGGAAGCCATTGAAACCAGAAGCTGAAAGCAACAAAACCTGGAAATGATGAGCTTCCATGTGAAAGAGGTGTCCTGGATGCCAGCAGCTTGTCTTCAGAGTCTAGGTGTCATCCTGTTGATGCCTTGTGTTGAACATTTCTATGGGCTAAGAACTGTAAGTTATAAATTAATAAATCCCCATTGTAAAAGCCAACCAATTTCTGGTACATTGCATTCTGGCACTTTAGCAAATCAAAATAGATCTTAACAGACATCTCACCATATAAGATATGCAAATGGCTAGAAAGCACATGAAATGACATTCAACATCATTAGTCATTGGCGAAATGCAAATAAAAACCAGTGTGATACCATTTCTCACCCATTAGGATGTCTGCTATTAAAAAACTGGAAAATACCAAGTGTTGGAGGGGATGCATAGAAACAGACACACTCATTAACTGTTGGTGAATGTGCTTTTGTGCAGGTGCTGTGGAAGACAGTTTGGTAGTTCCTCAAGCAGCTAAGTATAGAACTTCTATCTGTCCTGTAATTCTCACTGCTAGCTATATAACCAAAAGAATTGAAAGCAAAAACTCAAACAGATATTTGCATGCTAATGTTCATAGTGGCATTATTCTCAATTGCCACAAGATGGAGGCAACCTAAGTGTTCATAAACCAATGGATAATTATAATATAGTATATTACATACAATGGCATATCATTCCACCATATAAAAGAAAAAAGTCCAGATACATGCAACAACCTAGATGAAACACAAAGACATTCTATGTGAGGTAAACCTGACATTAAAGGACTAATATAATGTGATCTCACTGATTTGAAATAATTAGAATAAGTCTGAATATAAAATGTAGGCACCAGGGGAATGGGTTGGGAGTAGGGAATGGGAAGTTAAAGCTTAAAATGCACAGGGTTCTTATTTGGAATGATGGAAATATTTTCATAACTGATGATGGTGATAGCAGACCAATACTGTGAATGAATTAACAGCACTGAAATTCATATTTGAATGTGATTAAAATAGGAAATGTTAGATCTTATATATGTTAGCAGAACAAAATACAAAGAAAACTAGAATACACAAACTGTGAACCCAACATTAAACTCTGGAATATAATTGATAATACAATTATGGAAATGTGTTATCACCAATGTTAATAATTGTTTCACACCAATTCAAAGTGTTAATAATAGGGTGGTGTGCTGGTTTGAATTTGTTATGTACCCCAGAAACAGTTTTGGGAGCAGATCTATTGTTTAGTATTGTACCTTTTGATCAGGTTGTTTCCACCAAGATGTGACCCACCCAATTGCGGTGCTGACCTTTTCTTAGATGAAGATGTGACACTGTTCATTCAAGGTGGGTCTTACTTAGTTACTGGAGCCCTTAAAGGAGCTCAGATTGAGAAAGTGATAAGATCTGGCACAGAAAGCAGACAAGACATTTGGAAATTCTTGGAGAACTGACACAGAGCAGAGAGATGAAACCAAGAAACAGATGTTTGGAGATGCTAAGCTAAGAGATGAAATCCAGAGTTTGCCCTGGAGAAGCTGTGTGATTATCTACAGATGCTTAGAGAGAAAATCAATGGAAACATGAGCAGAAAGAGCTGTTTGAAACTAGAACCTAGGAGAGAGGGCCAGCAGACTTTGCCAAATGTTTTCCAATGTGACAGAGGGACATGGCTGCTGTCTTTCCTCTAAGAAGGTATCCTCTTTTTGGTACCTTAATTTGGGCATTTTAACTGTCTTAGATTTGTAACTTGTACCTTAATAAATCCTTTCTGTAAAAGCCAGTTCATTTCTATTACATTGCATTCTGGCAACTTTAGCAAACTGAAACAGTGGTATATGACAATCCTGTGTTTTATGCATGTTTGTTCTTTAAACCCACAGCTTCTCTAACAAACAAAGTAAAGTTTAGTTCAGAAAAAGCATAAAAAGTGTTTAGTTTTGGTTGTACTAAGATGACTATAAAGCATTCAAATGCAGATATTAAGTATCAGTCGGCTATGGAGTGTAAAAATTTGAGAAAGAGGTTGGGGCCATAGTTATATAATTGTGAATCATTGGCATATTGATGGATTTTAAAGCTATGGATGAAATTTCCTAGGGTGATAGTTTAGAGAGTGATGAAAATAAGACTTAAGACTGAAGTCTGAGTAAAACCAGCATTTAGTGTCAAAATAGAAGAGGAGTCAGCAAGTGAGAATGAGACTGAGATGCTACAAATTTAGAAAGCAAACCAGAGGGGTATATAATGTCACAAAAATAAGGATAAAATATTGTTACAAGAAATCAGGTTGCCAAAGATTGTTAAACATAAAATGAAAAATGAATCTTCAAAGTCTTAAAAGAAGGTTTATACTTTCTAGTGCTGAGTTTCAAGGTGCACCTCATTTTCTGTGTGCTGCAAAGGTAAGACAGTTTCATCCCTGTGTCTTGGCCCCTTTTCATGGCTTGACATCATATTTGAAAGTTTGCTATGATCACCAATAGTAATATATTCTACAAACCATAGTTTGTATATCTCTGTAAACACTTTCTTAAGATAAATGCACAAAGTGTAGAGATTACTCATGTTAGGATCTCTTGTGACATAGTCTTCCCAGTCACAGTTTTTGGAGGCTTATATTACACCATTGATAGTTGGATTTGACTTAATATAGAAGAATTAAGATAAAATGAATAATTTATTTTATCTCCTGAAATGCTGTAGGTGTTGGGTGGATCAGACTTTTATCCTTTTTGGAAGGGATGGTCATTGGGGCAGTAGAGAAACAAGATAATGTGTTAGTAGTACCTTGTAAAATCCATGACCTGCTGGACCTATTAGTCTAATTGAGAGTCTCCAAACTCACAATCATAGACACCTCATTATTGTCATGTGTGATGCCTTGGTTAGCTAGTATGTGGTCTAGGAACTCCACCTCAAGGCAATCAAAACTGCATTCCTCAGAATTAGTGCAGAGTTTGTGTTGCTGTTGTCTATTTAGACTTTTAGTAGTTATTGGGAGCCCAACTTCTGTGAATAAATAGGGTTATATTCAGGGAAACAATTAAATAACTCTTTAAAGGCTATAAAAGATCCTGTTAATGAGCAGTTGTAAGACAGTGGGTGGTGACTTTTTGATGACATATACATACAATGGAGTATTATTCAGCCATAAAAAGGAATGAAGTCCAGTTACATGAAACAACCTGGATGAATCTTGAAGACATGGTATGTGAAATCAACCTGACATAAAAGGACAAATATTGTGCAATTTCACTGATTTGAAATATTTAGACTAATGCAGTTCATTTAGTCTGAATATAGAATATGAATTACCAGGGGATGGGATGGGAATAAGGAATGAGAAGTTGAAGCTTAAAATGCACAGGAGGCAGTGAAGACATCAAGTAACATCATCCTGTATTCAGAAGAATGTCTGAAAGTCTTTCAGTTTTCATTTTGTATGATCCAGACAAGGTGGTATTCACCCTAGAGGCCCAGTCCTATTAATTGTAGTTTGAAAAGTGGCCCAGAAGTCAGATATTGTTAAAAGCTACCCAATGAACCAGCAATGTCACACATTCATAAAAACTTGTAACTGCAGGACAAAGTCAAATATATTGCTAAGATTCCATTTAATCTCTCAGAATTGAAGATCAGACAAGGTTGAATTATGTAGCATCTTAGACATTTGTCCTTTTAAATACACATTTCTCAGAAGCTTGTGATAAGTGATCATGATCTCATCCATTACATACTCATCTGGGTGATGGTGAATACTGTATAATCTAGGGAAATGTCCAAATATTCCTCTCCACCCTTCTCATGGGTGTCAAGAATTATCTTGTGTGTGTGGTTCTATAAAAAATTGGAGCTGGATTGGGAAATTCTTATCTGAAGCAATACAAAGGAGTGAGAACAATTGAATAGTGAATAGAAATGCTAAGGCCCAAGGAAACTGGAGAGTCAGAAATACATATTGAAATGTAAATAGTTTAAACTTCTCTACAGAAGCTGATGAGTCCCAAATTCATATCGCCAGACAAGACCTTACTTATGATATCTAGGCCATATATCCAAGAGCTTATGCGGCATCTTCACTTGAATGCTACACAAGTATCACAAATTCAAAAAGCCCAACTTGGAACTCATGCTTACTTTCCCCCTCTGAATCTATTCATCTTCTAGTGTTCTCTATCTCATATATATTCAACCAATTAAGCAAACCAGAAACTTAGACCTCTGTCTCCCTTTTCCTTTACTTACAAATGTATTCAATTTCTCCATTTATCACCATCTTCATTTCTACTACCTGTCATCATTTTTTGTCACCTAGACCACTGCAATAGCATAATATAATGTATTCTCCACACACCGGCCAGTATGAACTTTTTAAAATGCCTATCTGTTATAACTAATGGCTTCCAGTGATATTTATGATAAGGCCAAATTTCTTAAACAATACTTAGCCAATGTATGTAGGTACCTTCCCATACATTCTTTCTTATGTTGCTCTCTCCTTTAATTATGAGGCAATTATATTGGCACACTTTCAGTTTTTTGCATGTACATACTTTGCACCTTGTTTTGTCACACCATTGTACATATGGACATTCTACATACCATTACCTCAGCTTGAGGCCACTTTTCTTAATCCTACCAATTTATTTTCATCCTTCTGTCCTCAATTCAAATGCCCCTTCTTCAATGAAACCATTTCCTTACTTTCTAGACTAAGTTAGAGCTATTTTATGCCAAATTACACAAAACTTCTCTTTTCAGTATTTATCCCATTGATAAATCAAAAATTGCATAAGCATTTGTTGTATATATCTGGGTCCTTTAATTGTAAGCAAGAAGAAGAAAGAAACTATGTCTTCCCAGTTCACTATTTACATTGCCTCATGCAGTAGTTAGCACATATTAGGTACTCAGTGAATTAATGAACACAGGACATAGATAGGAAGGAGTCTCAAGTCAAAGGCAATAATGTGACACATGATTTGAGAATCAACCTGGAATGTGGGAGCCCACATGATTGCTGAGCTGGCTATGACTATTTGAGTTTGCTTTCATGAGCTGAGAAGAGTACAATTTTTAGGTAAGGTCATTCTGACTTAAGAACCTCAGATAGAAAGGACTCCTTTCCAAACCATCTTATGCATATATGTCCTAAAACTCCTCCCAGCACCTTTTATGTTGATCTTGCATTTTAGTGTTGCCTATAAATGTCATAGTTCTTTTCCTATTTCTACCCAGCATGCACTTCTTCATTGTCTTGCTTTTCTCCTTTGTTTTCTAGGTCAAAATAGTAATAAATAAATATGTCCTTTATATGTTCCCCTATATAATATATTTTCTCATCATAAAGGTAATGTATATTCAGAGAAAATTCAGGAAATAAAAATATAGTAGGAAGAAAATATCACACAAATTTCACCAACTAAATACAACTACTTGTAGCAATTTGCTATAATTCCTCCTGGCCTTTCCTATTTCTATGCATAAGCCTTGTTTTCTCAAGATTGTTGTTATGCTAAAATATATAGTCTTATAATGAAATATTTAAATAAATGTTTCTTATTTGAACAACCCACCCTTCCAAGATAAAACATTATTCTGAGGCCTTGAAATCTTTATTTGTAAATGAGGACTAAAATTCCAAACTTTTAGGTCATTATCCTAAATATAGGTTTAAATATATATGAAAAAGCACTGAATAATGATACACACACAGAAATGATATGTTTATTTCTACTATAGTAATAGAATTTTGGTTCCCTTTAATTCATTGGATTCCCATTAGTTTATGAATGTTCTTTGAGTGAATATTTTATTGGCTCAGGAATTATTCCTGAAAAATGTTTGTGACCTTCTTTTCTGACATTGCTGGGTATGAGCCACAAGTAGGTGGATATGGGAAAAGAGTGAGGGAGTAACTAAATGAACAGAACAAGGGAGGGGGATACATAGTTAATCTTAAGACCATATATTTTTTATGGTTAGCTTTCTCTTCCTAGTTACTTCAAAAATTAGTGAAGGACATACATAGTATGTGTTTTTTTTTTTTTTTGATAGTAAGTTTTTAAGAGGTTTCTTTCACCAGTTTTAGATCTGCCATAATTAAATATATTTTTATTTTGTCATTATGTTTTATGTTGACATCTGTTCTAGTTTGCTAGCTGCTGGAATGCAATATACCAGAAACAGAGTGGCTTTAAAAAAGGAGAATTTAATAAGTTTCTAATTTACAGTTCTAAGGCCAAGAAAAGGTCCCAGTTAAGACAAATCTATAAAAATATCCAATCAAAGGCATCCAGTGAAAGATTCCTTGATTCAAGAAGGCCGATGAAGTTCAGGGTTTCTCTCTCAAGTGGAAGGGCACATGGCAAACACAGAGTTTCCCTCTCATCTGGAAGGGCACATGGTAAACACAGCATTATCTGCTAGCTTCTTTTCCTGGCTTCCTGTTTCATGAAGCTCCCTGGGATGCATTTTCCTTCACCTCCAAGGTTCGCTGGCTGATGTACTCTGCTTCTCATGACTATGTCATTCTGCTCTGCTCTCTCTGAATCTCCCTCATTCTCCAAAATGTTTCCTCTTTTATAGGACTTCAGAAGCTTATCAAGACCCACCCAAATGGGTGGAGACATATTGTCACCAACTTAACAACCACTCTTGATTAAATCACATCTCCAGAGAGATGATCTGATTACGGTTTCAAACATACTTTATTGAATAGGGATTATTCTGCCTTTATGAAATGAGATTTTGATTAAAACATGGCTTTTCTAGGGTCCATACATCCTTTCAAACCAGCACAACATCTCTCTTGGCATCATATTATTTTACATACCTACTTCCCTCATCTTATAAGAATACTCCAGATTTCAACACTGGCATCCATAGGAACCACATATCAGATGGTCTTTTGACTAATTACATCATTCTTACACTTATCTACCTCATTGCTCCATCACCACAACTGATTTGTGTAATTTGACACTGTAATACTCAAACCAAGATTTTGCACTTAAACATACCAGAAGTTTTGATTATTCTATTTTTCCTAGTTTCACTCTTCTCATCCACTAGTTTCCTCCTTCTTAGATATATATCTCACCTATTTTTAATCAGATTAAATAAGGAACTTCTTATATTATGGGAAATTTGTACAATTACTCTTACAGACCATATAGCAAGCCTTGCTTTTAACTACTGGCATGTATTGAAGATTCAGTAGTAATTTCAATATCTTCCAACTACTGGTCTGGACATCCTTGACTGTGAGGTTTTGTTGGTTACAGAGAGATGAACTAATAGAAGTAGCTTATCATGCAGCTGTCTTGGTAGTGACAGACAGAAAGTTAATTGTTTAAGGTATTGAAGTTCTAAATTGGTGGCCATTCTAAAATAAATAGGGAAGTCAACATACACTAGCCCCTTGGTAAATAATATCTTATTAGAATGATATTTTGTAAAGGAAACAGACCTATAGCAGTTTTATATTACACATGACTTTGGGTATTCTGCAAAAAACATATATATATATAGGTTTCTTTCTGCCTTTTTATCTTTCATTTTTCCTTTATCCTTCCTTCTCTTCTTCCTTCCCTTCCTTAATTCTGTGCTTAAAAAATACTTGCCATGGGGTGGGCCATGGTGGCTCAGCAGGCAAGAATGCTTGCCTGCCATGCCAGAGGACCTGGGTTCAATTCCTGGTGCCTGTCCATGTAAAAAAAAAAAATACTTGCCATGGAAATGTTAAGAAAATCTTGTTTTTTTTCTTGGCTTAGTTATGGTGTGTGCAATTTATTCTTTCCCATTACATTGGGGTTATTTTATTGTTTATAAGAAGTTCCTGTCCACTTTGTGTCAAGCATAGCTTGAGTCAACCAGTATAGAAAGAGGAATATGTTTCATAATAAGAATAAGGTTTATGGAATTTTTCATAGGCAATAATTTATCAAAGATGATTGGCTTCACGGGGTAGTTCTTGTGTACAAATTCAAGTTTAAATAATCAGCCTAACAGCTATTGAGTGCTTATTATATAACTGGAAGGCAATGTAGTGGTGAGAATACAAAACTAGAAATAAAAAAAATTAGGGGTACCAGTTTTAGTTTGGTCAATTACTCTGTGCTCATGGGCACATAATTTAAACCACTTGAAATGCAGGCTCTTAACATGTGAATTAGTATAAAATCATGTATTTGGCCTATATCACTGGAAACAATAGTAAACTAGTAAAATTTGATGTAGAAGTACTATCTAAATTGTCATGCATTATATAAATATGAGGAAAAATGTTTATGGTGAGTCCAAATTTTAAGCAAAACATCAAAATAACAGAAAAGTCTCAATGTATTTTAGTAACATTCCAGGTGACTTATTGAAAGTGACAGATTTTTGGTTATGAGTTTGGGGAGACAAGATGTGGAGCATGATGCACTCTAGTCAGCAAACTGGGATAAAAGGAAAAGTAATTATGAATGGGGACACAGAAGATGTAGCAGGCATAATGGAGTTTGCGGATGCTCATTCAATTTTGAGAATATTGGATAATTTTTCTAAAGAACCAAAAATTTTCCCTGTAGTCCAATTCCTATACTTGATTTCTTAGACAGACATTATACAAACAAAAGTGCATCAAAGACCTGAGTCCCAGGCTGTTTCTAGTAACATCAAGTTAACATGGCCTAAGGTAAATGTATGTGATTAATCCTGATGTGATATATTTAGCACATATTAGTTTCATGGTGTAATCTAAGTACTCAGTCATACAGGTGATCGTGTTAAAAAACTAACATTCCAAACTGTTGTACTTCAAATGTGGATATAGGAAACCTCATGTGATATTATTCAATTAAATAATATGGCTAAGCATGGAACAAGTTAAAATGGTTATTGCCCAGATATCCCTGAGGATTGAGAGAATGATAATATGAGAGGGAGTAGGTGTAACTGAGAAATTGCTTTAATGAATGATTATGACTACTACCTCATTTTATATATATCTTTTTATAGTGTATTATATAGTATATTAGAATAACCGCAAGAACATATTTGAAATTGTTGATCTGTAATCCAGTAACCATGATCCTTTATAATAATTGCATGACTATATTTTTTATTGTGTGACCCTGTGATTATAAAAATCTTGTGACTGGCTTTCCCTTTATCCAATGTATGAGTAATAAAACAAATACATACATGAAAAAAATAATAATAAGTCAGGAATATGGGGAAAATAAATCTATGTAAACTATGGAAAAATAGTTATAATCATATTTTAATAATGTTTCATGAATTGTAGCAAATATAGGTACTGTTAAAAATCACAGAAGAGGTGGGGCAAGATGGTGGCTTAGGGAGGTATGGAATTCAATTCTTCCACCAGAGCAGCTAGTAAATAGTCAGGAATGGTACAGAACAATTCTGGGGCTACATCAGTGACCAGACACATGGCATGCACCAGTCTGGATGAGGTGGAAAGGCTGAAGTTGCACACAGAACTGTAAGTCCTCAAAGCCATGGAGACTGGCACCCCTCCTGCCATGGGCACAGCAGGCTGGTCTTCCAAGGGGAATGGAAACAGACTTTACTAGCAGTAAAGTCTTAGCTCAACCAAGCTCCAATTGTGGAATTAATTAACAAATTAAGACTACCGAAAATAGGCTCCCAGTGCAGATAAACCTGGAATAAGCAATAAGGCACTAGGAGTTTTACCCTAGCAGAGAGGGGCCAGGGATGACAGAGAAAAAGAGACTTTTTGAGCCAGACAGCACAAAATACTGGAAAAGGGCTGGACCCCCCAAGAAAAGGGGGGCTCATAAAGCTTGGAGATACACAGAGTCACCTAACAACTTAAGCTCTTGATTGACAAACCTAAGGAGCAGGGATCCAGCTCTGAAAGGCTTTCTTATTGCCTTTTCTCTACTCCTCAAAAGCTCAGTAGATAAAACTGGAAACCCTCTCAGGTTCCAGCACTACCCCAGGCAAGGACAAAAATAAGCTTGTCTGACAGAAAAAAGTAGCTAGTTAGGTGAAAGGAGTTAACTCCCTGAAGACTGTACCTTCCACAAGAGGAAGGTGAGGCCCAGCTCACACGGAATCCCTCCTTCAAGGAATTCAGGTCCCAGGGGCTGGAAAACTGAAGCAATTAACACCAACCTACAACCACACCTCTTTCTCAACCATAGCCCCAGCAGGGAGAGTCTGCTGAAATAAAAGGAACCACACCACTTTATGCTCGTGGAAAGCCATGGCCAGACAAGCACCACATCTGGGCAGGATAGGAAAAGCAAAGTCTAGAGGCTTCATAGGAAAGTCTGGCAACCTGCTGGATCTCAACTTCAGGGGAAACAGATGCTGGCAACTCTTTACTCCTGAGACATGGGCCTGTCTGGTCTGGAAAAATATTACTGGGGTCTACAATATCTGAGGAGATCCTCCTCAAAAATAAAAGGCTACATATAGGGAAGATGAGAAAAAGAAAAACAAGGAATTAAAAATTCTGAACATTTAAACAGAACCTATGCTGCAAGTCTAAAATAAGTTGAACTGAATATCAAAGAACAAATAGAGAACAAAGCTATTCACCAAGAAAATCCAAGGTAAAGGAATGAAAACAACTTCCAGAATAAACTCATTAAAGAAATCAAATGTCTGGATGCCAGTAAAAAAAAAGAGTTATACTAGGAAAATCAAAGATATGGCCCAGTCAAAGGAACAAACCAACAGTTCAAATGAGATACAGGAGTCAAAGCAACTAATTCAGAATATTTGAAAAGACATGGAAAATTTCATCAAAAATCAAATCAATAAATTGAGGAAAGATATAAAGAAGACATGGGGCAAACAAAAAGAAGAGCTTGAGAGTTTGAAAAAATAACTAGCAATGAAAATAACTTTCATTGTGGGAATGAAAGTCTCAGTAGAACAGATGAAAAAACAATGGAAACCTACAGCAGTAGATTTGAAGAGGCAGAAGAAAGGATTAGTGAGCTAGAGGATGGGACATCTGAAATCTGATGCACAAAATAAAACATAGGGAAAAGAATGGAAAACTATGAGCAGGGTCTCAGGGAATTGAATGATAAAATGAAACACATGAATATACATGTTGTAGGTTCCCTGGAAAGAGAAGAGAAATGAGAAGGAGGAGAGAGACTAACAGAGGAAATAACCGCTGAAAATTTCCTATCTCTTTTGAAAGACGTGAAATTACACATATCCCAAAGAGAATATACCCAAATAGACATACTCCAAGACACTTAATAATCAGATTGTCAAACGTCAAAGAGAATTTTGAAAGCAGTGAGATAAACAATCCATCATATGCAAGGAAGCCCAATAAGACTAAGTGTAGATTTCTTAGCTGACACATGGAGGCAAGATGGCAGTGTTATGATATATTTAAGATTCTATAAAAGAAAATCTGCCAATCAAGAATTCTATATCTGGCAAAATTGTCCTTCAGAAATGAGGGGGAGATTAAAATATTTTCAGACAATCATTGAGAGAATTTGTGACCGAAAGAATGGCTCTGCAAGAAATAATAAATGGAGCACTACAGTCAGAAAGGAAAAGGCAGGAGAGAGAGGTCCAGAGAAGAGTTTAGAAATGAAGGCTACCAGCAAAGGTAAAAAGAGAAAAAAATTATATATGACATATAAAATCAAAAAGAAAAAATGCTAGAAGAAAGTACTGCCTTTACATGAATAACATTAAATGTTAATGGATTAAACTACCTGTACTGGTTTGAAAGGATTATGTACTTTAGAAAATCCATGTTTTAATGCTAATTAAATCTTGTGGGAGCACACTTTTATTTTAAACCCTATTCAGCACTGTATGTTGGGAACTTGATTAGATTATCTCCATGGAGCTATGACTCACCCAAATGTGGATATTACTTTTGAATAGAGGCAGATGTGACTTCACCCATTCCAGGTGGGTCCTGATTACTTTACTGGAATCCTTTAAAAGAGGAAGCATTTTGGAGAGAGTCCCTCTTGAGAAGGATGATAAAGAGCCACAAGGCCAAGAGCCCATGCAGCAAGAGACCTTTGGAGATTAAGAAGGATATGCCCTGGGGGAGCTTCATGAAGCATGAGGCCTGGAGAGGAAGCTAGTAGATGTTGCCATGTTCACCTTCTGCCTTTCCAGTTGAGAAAGAAACCCTGAAGTTCATCAGTCTTTCTTGAGTGAAAGTAACCACTTGTGGGTCCCTTAAATTGTACATTTTTATAAACTTGATTTATTTGGGGCCTTTTCATAGCCATAGAACTGTAAATTTGCAACTTAATACATTCCCATTTTTGAAAAAGTTATTCCATTTATGGGATATTGCATTTCAGTAGCTAGCTAACTAGAACAAATTTTGGTAACAGAAAAGTGGGGTACTGCTGCAGTTTGCAAATACCAAATATGTTGGAGCAACTTTTTAAATGGATAAGGGGAAGATTCTGGAGAAGATGTGAGAAATTTGATAAAGAAGACCTAGAATGTTTTGAAGAAACTGTTGGTAGAAATGTGAACTGTAAAGATACCTCTCATGAAGCCCTACACAGAAATGATGCATGCATTATTGCAAACTGAAAGGAAGGTGATACTTGTTTTAAAATGCAGATAAACTGAGAAAATTGACTAGTGGCTTTGGCTGGAAAGCAGATTTTAGAAGCCATGGATTTGGACATTTAGCAGAAGAGATTTCCAAATTACATGTGGAAAGTGCAGCCTGGTTTCTCCCCACAGCTTATAGTGAAATGTAACAGGAAAAAGATAAGCTGAGAACTGAACTCCTGGGATTCAAAGAAACTAGAAACTGATGTTCTGGAAAATTCTGGGCTTCCAGGAAGGGAGACCCCAGAGAACAGTGCCCCACATGAGGATTTACCCAAATGTGGAGCACATAGAAAGTCAA
>PVIY010002730.1:0-71553 GCA_004026745.1 Myrmecophaga tridactyla | reverse complement strand
GGCAGAGGATGGGCCTTCCTCCTAGTTGTAGTGGAAGAGCTGTGTGCATCAGGACTTGGAGAGGGTGGAGCACATTCCTTGGAGATTGGGGAGAGCCTGACTGCCACCACATGAAGGGGTTGAGTATGTACTACAAGAAATAGCAGAGCGCCTGGGTGAAGGAGAAGGTGGAGCCAAGAAAAAGGTGGTCTCCCCAATGTCTCCCAAGGTTGCATTCATAGAATTGTGGGCCACTGTGTAGGTCCTTGGAAAGAGTGGGACTGCTTCTTTCTAAAACCCCAAAGACTTTGAAATATAATGGAGTTTGCCCTGCAGGTTTTCAAAACTGCTTGTGTCTGGAGATGCCTGTGTTCCTGCCAATTCCTCCCTGTGGAAATGGGTATATGCATTCTATGACTATTCCTCCATTGTATGTTGGCAGCAAATAATGTGTTCTGTGTTTTACAGGTCCAGTGCCAGGAGAGAATTTTGCCTGAGAACAAACCATGCCTGTAACTGACTTTGATGAGACTTGGTACTGGTTTTGACACTGTATTGCATATGTATTGTTATTGAAATGGTTTAAGAATTTCTGATATTGTGATGGAATGAATGTATTGTTTATATGGGAAAAACGTGTCTTTTTTAGGGTCTAGCAGGTGGAATGTGCAGTTTTGTAAGGAATATGTACTTTAGAATAGTCATGTTTTAATCCTAATCCAATCTGGTGGGAGCAAACATTTCTTTTAAACCTTATTCAGTACTGTATATTGGAAACTTGATCAGATAATCTCCATGACCTTTGGAGATGAAGAAAGAAAATGCCCCTGGGGGAAGAAGCAAGAGGTCTGGAGAGGAAGCTAGTAGACATTGTCATGTTTGCCATGTACCTTTCCAGTTGAGAGAGAAATCCTGAACTTCATCAGCCTTTCTTGAGTGAAGGTAACTTCTTGTGGGTGCCTTAATTTAGACATTTTTATGAATGATTTAATTGGGGAACTTTCATGCCCATAGAACTGTAAATTTGCAACTTAATTAATTTCCTTTTTTGAAAAGCCATTCTGTTTTTGGTATAGTACATTCAAGCAGCTAGCAAACTGGAACACCACCTAATCAAATGACATAGACTTGCAGAGGGGATTAAAAAAGAAACCATCTATATGCTGTCTACAGGAGACTCATTTTAGACCAAAGGACATAAATAGGTTAAAAGCGAAAGATTGGGAAAAGACATTTCTTGCAAACAACAATCAGAAAAAAGGAGGAGTAGCTATACTAACATTTGACAAATTATACTTAAAATATAAAACAACTAAAAGAGACAAAGAAGAAAACTGTATTAATAAGAGGAGCAATTCAACAAGACATAAAAATCATAAATATTCAAAAACCAGAACAGAGTGCTCCAAATTGCATGAGGCATACACTGGCAACACTGAAGGAAGAATTAGACACCTCTATCATAATAGTGGGAGGCTTCAATTCCCCACTGTCATCAATGGATAGAACATCTAGTCACAGGAACAATAAAGAAACAGAGAATTTGAATAATACAATAAATTAACTTGGCTTAATAGACATTTACAGAACATTAAACAGCAAGATACAGATTTTTCTCAAGTGCTCATGGATCATACTCAAGGATAGACCATATGTTGTGTCACAAAGCAAGTCTCAATAAAACTAAAAGATTGAAATAATACAAACATTTTCTCAGATCACAATGGAATGAAGTTGACAATCAATAACAGGCAGAGGGCCCAAAAACTCACAAATAAATGCAGGCCAAATAACACATTTTTAACCAGGGGTCAAGAAAGAAATTACAAGAGAAACAGGTAAATAGCTTGAAGCAAATTAAGAAGAAAACAGAGCATATCAAAATTTATGGAATGCAGCAAAGTTAATACTAAGATGGAAATTTATTGCCTTAAATTCTTATATTAAAAAAAAGAAAACAAAAATCAAGGAATTAACTGTTCACTTGGAAGAATTAGAGAAAGAACAGGAAATTAACCCCAAGGCCAACAAAATGAAAGAAATAATGATGATTAGAGCAGAAATCAATGAAATTGAGAACATGAAAACAAGAAAATCAGAAGTTGATTCTTTGAGAAAATCAATAAAACTGATGGACCCTTAACTTGGTTGACAAAAAATAAAAAATAGAGAGAGGATGCAAATAAATAGAATCAGAAATGGAAGAGGAGACATAACCACTGACCCAGCAGAAATTAAGGAGGTAGTGAGAGGATACTATGAGCAACTATATGGTAGTAAATTAAACAATGTAGAGGAAATGAACCACTTCCTAAAAAGGCATGAACAACCAACATTAACTTGAGAAGAAATAGATGACCTCAACAAACCAATCACAAGTAAAAGATTGACTTTGTCATCAAGAAGCTCATACAAGTGAAAAGTCCAGGACCAGATGGTTTGACATGTGAATTCTACCAAAGATTCAAGAAAGAATTAGTTACAATCCTCCTCAAACTCTTCAAAAAAATTGAAGAGCAGCAAAAATTATTCAAATCATTCTGTGAAGCCAACATCACCCTAATATCAAAGTTAGACAAAGATATCAAGAAAAGAAAATTATAGACCGATGTCTCTAATGAGTATAGATGGAAAAATCCTCAATACAATACTGCAAATCGAATCCAGCAGCACATTAAAAGAATCATCCACCATGACCAAGTGTGATTTATTCCAGGTATTCTAGGATGGTGCAAAAAAATTAATTAACGTAATACACCATATCAACAAATCAAAGCAGAAAAAATGCATGATAATATTGACTGATGCAGAAAAGTCATTTGACAAAATCCAACATCCTTTCTTGGTGAAAACACTGTAAAGGATAAGAATAGAAGGGAAGTATCTCAATGTGATAAAGGGAATATAATAAAAACCCATAGCTAACTTCATCCTCAAGGGGAAAAGACAGAAATCTTTCCCTCTAAGATTAGGAACAAGACAAGGATGCCCACTTTCACCACTGTTATTCAACATTGTGCTGGAAGTTCTAGCCAGAGGAATCAGACAATAAAAAGAAATAAAAGGCATGCAAGTTGGAAGGGAAGAAGTAAAATTGTCACTGTTTGAAGATTATAGGGTACTCTATGTCAAAAATCCTGAAAAATCTATAGCAAAGCTACTAGAGCTAAAAAAATGAGTATAGCAAGGTGGCAGGATACAATATCAACACCCCCAAATCAGTGGTATTTCTATACACTAATAGTAAGAAATCTGAGGAGAAAAATCAAGAAAAAAAATTTCATTTACAGTTGCAACCAAAAGAATCAAAAATTTAGGAATAAATTTAACTAAGGATACAAAAGACCTATACACAGAAAACTACGAGAAGTTGCAAAAAACTATGGAATATGTAAGTAAATGGAAGGGTGTACTGTGTTCATGGGTTGGATGACTACATATAGTTAAGATGTCAGTTCTACCCAAAATGATTTATAGATTCAATGCAATGCCAATTAAAATCCCAAAAATGTAATTTACAGGACTAGAAAAACAAATACCATTTATTTGGATGGGAATGGTGCCCGAAATAGCTAAAAATACCTTGAAAAAGATTAATGAGGTGGGAGGTCTCATACTACCTGGATTTAAAGCATATTAAAGAGCTACAGTGGTCAAAACAGCATGGTACTGGCATAAAGATGGATTTACTCACCAATGGAATCGAACAGAGCTCAGATTTTTGACCCTCTCATCTATGGGCAATTGCTCTTTGATAAGGCAGTCAAGCCAACCCACCTTGGACAGAGAAGTCTCTTCAATAAATGGCACTTGGAGAACTGGATATCCATATGTAAAAGAATGAAAGAGGATCCATGTCTCACACCTTATACAAAAATTAACTCAAAATGGGTCAAAGACCTAAATATTAGAGTGAAGGCCACAGAACTTTTAGAAGAAAATGTACGGAAATAACTTATAAATATTGTAATAGGAGGCAGTTTCCTAGACCTTATACCCAAAGCATAAGCATTGAAGTAAGAAATAGATAAATTGGAACTCCTCAAAATTAAACACTTTTGTGCATCAAAGAACTTTATCAAGAAAGTAAAAAGGCAACCTATGCAATGGAGACAATATTTGGAGGCCACATATTAGATAAGGGTTTAGGATCCAGAATATATAAATTGATTCAACACCTCAACAATAAAAAGACAAAAAACCCATAAAAGTTAAGAAAAGACATGAACAGACACTTCTCAGAAGGGGAAATACAAATGGTGAAATGGCACATGAAAAGATGCTCAACTTCACTGGCTACTAGGGAAATGTATATCAAACACACAAAGAGATACCATCTGACACCCACTAGGAAAAAAAAGGCAATGACATGTGCTGGAGAAGAAGTGGAGAAAGAGGCACACTCATTGACTGTTCGTAGGAATGCAAAATGGTACAACTGCTCTGGAAGGCAGTTTGGCGGTTCCTCAGGAAGCTAAGTATAAAATTGCCATATGATCCAGCAATCTTATTACTTGGTATATATTCAGAGGACCTGAGGGCAAGGACTCAAACAGACATTTGCACAACAGATAGCAGCATTATTTATGATTGCCAAAAGATAGAAAGAGCCTAAATGTCTATCAATGGATGAGTGGCTAACAAGCTGTGGTATATACCTATGATGGAATATTACACAATTGTGAGACAGAATAAAATCATGAAACATGTAACAACATGGATAAACCTTGAGGACATTATGCTGAGTGAAATTAGCCTGAAACAAAAGGACCAATACTGTATAGTCTCACTAATATGGACTAACATTAATGAGTGAAATTGGAGAATTGAAGTTAAAATACAGGTTATCAGAAGACAGAAATAGGATAGATATTGAACATTGGTGCTGAAGGAAATAAAGATTGTGTATCAGGACCGATTGTTTTATTCAGAAATGGATAGCACAAAGCTACCTGATTGTAGCACGGTGATATAAGCACAATGAGTGAAGCTGAATATGAGTTTGAGGCAAAAAGTCTAGGGGCACATGTGAAACCAGAAGGAAGATAAAGAATAAAGTCCGAGATCGTACAATTTAGGAATGCCTTGCATAGACAATGACATCAATTAAATGTACAAATAAAGAAATGTTTTTTGCATGAGGGAGAACAAATGAATGTCAACATTTCAGGGTGTTGAAAATAGATGGTATACAGGAAGAAGTGCAATCAATGCAAGCTAGGTCTATAGTCAACAGTAACATTTTGGTATGCTTCCACTGAACATAACAAATTTAAATGTCAAAAGGCTTTGGGGCATGGGGAATGGGCATGGATTCTTTGTGGAAGAAAAGGAAATGTCTTCATATAGATTATGGTGGCAAAATCATGTCTGTAAACTTATTTTGGACTTATGATGTGTGAATAAAACTTTAAAAATGAACGGAGAGAAAGAAGGGCTAGAGAAAATGTGGAGAAAGAGATGTGCCTATTCACTGTTGGTAGGGAAACTGAGAAGTGCAGCCCCTTGGAGGGCAGTGTGGTGTTTCCACAGGAGGCTAGGGATGAGGTTGCCATAGAATCCTGAAACCCAGTTGCTCAGTATATACCTGGAGGAATTCAGATTTGGGACATGAATGGACATTCACACACAGGTGTTTAGGGCAGCAGTAGTGTTTGCAATCCACAATGGATGTAGGTGACCTAAGGGTACAGCTCCTGAGGACTGGAAGGGGGTATTAGGGTGTATACATACAATAGACTAGTGAATAGCCACAAGAAAGAATGAATTTGTGAGGCATGCAACTAGGTGTATGAACCTTAAGGAGTGTGTGTTGAAACAAATGTCAGGAATAAAAAGACAAATATCATGCCTCAATCATATGGACTAAATATAATATAAAAACTCAGTGAACAGTAGTCAAGAACATGGGTTATCAGGCTGGGGCCTATTTTCATGGGTCCTAGACTGTAAGTTCTTACTGTAGTCATATATTTAAGAGGGGTAACTGTTATTTCTAAATTCTGAGACACTGAGCTGTTTGTTTATAATCTGGTCTTTCCAGGAAACTTTGCATATTTATGACACCTGAGTGTCAGAGTTAGAGGTCTGAAGCTGTGAAAGTCAGCAGTACTCTATGCAGGAATTGTTTAAAAAGTTGAAAAGGTGATCAGACTTTGAGTAGAGTTATAAATGAAGCTGATATGGACAGGACTAAGGTATATCAGAATACAATGTAAAGGATGATATCATCCATATTTTAATACTTCAACTTCTGTGTGAGACTAAATATAGAGATGTTTATTTGGTTTAAAATTAATATTTTGTGCAGTGCATTTCCTAGTTTAACTTGTATGGTCAGTTTAATTGAACACCTTAAGTGAGATTTTGTTGGTTTGTCCAGGTTAGTGTGATGCATTGACATATCCCAGAGTAATCTGTGCAGTGAATAAAGAAATATTTGAAAAGTCCCCTTTGTGGATTGAGGAGAAAGGAGGAAATATTCAATGTCCCATTTGGAGAATTTCTGATATTCTCACAAGCAGTATAAACAACCAAATCAATAGGCCAATCCCTCAATTTTAGGGCTCACCCCTTTGAGACTTAGTCCAGTAAAGGATAGGCTAAGTCTACTTAAAATTAAGTCCAAGAGTCATGCCAAGAGAACCTCTTTTGTTGCTCAGATGTGGCCTTTCTCTCTAAGGCATCTTGGCAGGTGAACTCTTCCCTCTCTCCTACTTGGGGCATGACTTGGTGTTTTTTTCCCTGGCAATGTGAAACAAATCCCATGATGAGCCAGGACCTTGTGTCAAGGAATTAAGAAAGACTTCTTGACTTAAAGGTGGAAGAGAGAAGTGAGAAAAATAAATTTTCAGTGGCTGAGAGATTTCAAACAGTCAAGAGGTTATCCTGGAGGTGTCCTTATGCATTATATTGATATCCCTTTTTAGTTTAGAGTGTATTGGATTGGCTGTAAGGAAGTACCTGAAACTATGGAGCTATGCTCCAGTAGCCCTGATTCTTGAAGATGATTGTATAAAGATGTGACTGTGCAATTGTGAAAACCTTGTTTCTGTTCCTCTGCTTATGCAAAGTATGGACAGATGAATTAAAAATATAGATAAAAATAAGTAAATAATAAGTAGAACAAAGGGTAAAATAAACTGGGCAGATGGAACTACTAGTGTTCAATGAGATGGAAGGGTAAGGGGTATGGGATGCATGAGTTTTTTTTTTTCTTTCTTTTCTGGAGTGATGCAAATGTTCAAAAAATGATCATTGTGATGAATACACAACTGTGATATTGTGTATTAATGATATTGTGAACCATTGATTGCATATGTAATGTATGTATGTGAATCAAAATATTGAAATAAAAAATAATATATATATATAAATGAAAAGAAAAAAGAAAAAATAGCAGAATTACAAAAACATTGTTATAAACAATTGTACAATATTTTCCACACCAGTGCAAATGTTGGTCGTGTGGTTGGTGTATGAGAATCCTGTATTTTTTGATGGTTTTTCGTAAACCCACAACTTCTTTAATAAAAAATAAATAAATAAAAATAACATAGCTATTTCAAATGGAGAGCATATAAATATTGTGTTAGTAAAACTCACCATTTAAAAATGAATCAATGGGTGTTCTGAATCTATTTTAGGTGAGTTTAACTATGTGTTCATGCTGAGATTTTTCTTTTCTTTGTGAGAGTAAATAAGGGCCATTCAAATTCTTTCCATTTTACATGTTTATACTCTTTTTGAGAAGAGTTAAATTTTGCAAACTATGGGGAAAGTTTGACTCATGGTGAGTTCTCATTTTCAAGATTAGAAAATTTCCTCTAATTTTCTCATTCTCCACTTAGCTAACTATTTTCTTAGGGGAATGGATGTCAGACAGGAAAAGAAGTAAAGCAAATCATGGAACATTAGTCTGATCAATTTTATAGTCTCAATGAGAAAAACTTGATGATGTATCTAATATTTGCCAGATTAAACTAATTTGGAGCAAAATAATGGGAACAATAGGCCAATAACATTGCCATTTGTTTCTGAAAACATTCTTGGAGAGTGCTACTTTGTATTTGTAGTAAAATAATTTATAGAATAAACTCCTGTTTCTGAACTCTTCGTGGGTATAATGACCCAGGGCCTCAGGTTCCAGGTCTCAAGCTTTAGGGAAAATAAAACTTCTGCATTCATAGCTATGAGATAAAGGAACCAAGTTTGAATTTTAAGGTGGTTTATTTTGCATCTAATATTTTAAAGGCTTAAGCATCTGGCCTTCTAGATGTATGGATGATGCACACCATCAGCTTACTGTTAAGAACAAATGTTTCATAAGGAAAAAATTCTCAAGTATGACACAGTCACCCAGCAAAATTTCATTGATTTATACATTGCCATCTACTGTTTTGATTTGTGTAAAGAAGAAGACTAAAGGCATACTGCTTAGTCAAATTATTCTTCAGTTGGTTGGCTTACTTTTCACTACAGATTCTTAGCTTGTCAGATCATGCATATTAATTCACTTGTATGGAATTCAGATCTGTTTTTAAAGAAAGAAAATTTTGCAAACTCATTCTTGATTATCTTTGTAATATTCTGTTTAAGTAATAATGTCTTTGTTTTACATTTCCTTGGCAATTTAAAAATAGGGACTGAAAAATGCTAATGAAGCATGAATTTTGAATGGAATATTAAAAATTAATAGTTGTATCAGTTTTTTTTTGTTTTTTGGGTGTATGAGCTAAGAATTAGTATTCTAAAGTATTTGGACTTTCTAAGTTATATATTTCTGGCCCTTAATTTTTCCATTACTGTCTAATCATAATTATTTGCTCTCTTGTCTTGTACCATATTGTAACTTCTTATTTCTTTCTGGATATATTTTTATCTATTTTCTTTGTTGTTGCAATAGGGTTAAAATTTAATATCTTAAATATTTAGCAGTCATATTTGTTTTGATATCAATTTTACTTCAGTGGCAAGCACATATACTTTTCTTATACACTTCTGTCCCCCTATAATTTTATGTACTTGTTACCACTTGTATTTTTGTATATGGCATATCAAGAAACAAATTTATCACTACTTTTTAATGCATTTGCATTTTAGCACCTATAGAAGAAGTGTAGTTACATACCAAACAATTCAATACAATAATACTTGCATTTATAATAACCCAAATGGTTACCTTTGCCACAAATTTTTATCTCTTTCCTTCTTCTCCTCAGTGTGACTCATTTCAAGTGTCTTGTCTTCAAATTCCTGATTCATTCTTCTGCCAGGTCCAATCTGTTCTTGAAACCCTCCTGGGAATGGGAATTTTTCACTTAGTTATTGTGGTCTTCAACCTCAATTTTTCTGTTTGATTACTTTAAAAAAATGTGTCTGTTTTATATAGGTTTCATATTGCTCATTCACAGTTTTACTGAATGCCTTCATTTATTTATCTTTATTTACTTTTATCTCCTTGAGCAATTTTAGGATGGACCATATCGACACATTGGCTTGTAACTGATATAAGAATTGGTATTCTATTCACTATTCATTAAGACTTTATTGGACATGTATATCCATTTTATAATTTTTCACAGATAAAATGCATGTGATTGTATAGTGGCTAATACCAGCAGGATAAGAAAAATGGCAAAATGTTTGTACAATGAAGCCCAAAAGAAAACTTTGACAAAATTGAGCACATTTTGAAGGAAACATGATAGGACTGTGAGAAGAATTTTAAAGTAGGATACAGAGCAGGTTTTCCTCATTAATCCAAGAAAGCAAAGGAAATATTGAAGAAAATGAGTTGTACAGTTAGGAAAATTTTAGGGCTCTTAAACCTATCAGAGCAGTGGACATTGTTGCCAAGAGAATCTGTACATAGCTGGAGTAAGTCAAATTACCTTTTCCCAGAATTTTATTCCAGAAGTAGTGAGTATGAACTTGGAATAACAAAGAAAATTCTCTCCCTGAGACATGGATATTTTATCTTCTGCATTATATAACATTATTCATTTTAAGTATCTCTGTTTAAATGTCAACCAACTAGTTTCAACATCAGTATTATCACCAATGTAAAGAAAAACAGAAACAAAATTGAGGACAAGAAATTCTACCTCCTTTGCTCCATATCTTTATTCCATCAACATGGAAAATTTCATATTTTGCCTCATTCCATTTTTTCTTTATTAAACAATCACTATCACTGTCTCTATGGGACCATAACCAAAATGTATTTCCAAAATCCAAGCCTATCTTTGTGCTTGAAAAGATGGGTAGAAAAATATATTTTAAAGTTGTCAATTATGAAAATAAAAAAATTATCTATACTGAAATATGTAAATTGTCTTCCATATTAAGGATACCAGCAAAAGAATTTTACTTCTTTTTAACATCAGGCAAGACATGAAACTCCTGTAGAAAATAATGTGCTAAAGCATCTTAATCACTGTAATTCCTTGAGCCACACTAGACTACATCACTATCATTCTTCCACCAGTGATTGATGTTTATGTTTTTATAATCCATAAAAAATCTGCACATTATATTTCATATAACTACATTCTGGCCACTAAAGAAATAGGAGATTTTTTTCCTTTTAATGTATTATGCCTTGATAATATAAACTGATTTCACCTTTATTTAAGTGCAATACTCTGTGTTTAATGGAAAAGAAAAGTCACAGCTTAACTGTCTTGCTTTAATAGCATGTTCTCTTCTGTTGTTTGTCTTTAAACAAACTGAACTCCTATAACATCACCTATTAAACTCAATTGTTTATCATATGCCACATTTTTTATTTTATGTGAAGCACTTGCAACATACTATACATATATGTTCAAGTTGATTACATAGAATGATATGGTTAATCTCTAATGTCAATATTTATACTGATGTCCAAAGCTTTATGACTGTTTTTTCAGTTTTCCTTTAGTTGATGCCTTAAGCCTCTGTTTTTTAAATTAAGTAATTCTTTACTGAGCATTTAGGTTATTTAAATTCTTTCCACTATAATAAGTAACGCAGCACTGAACCTTCTGGTTGCTAACTATTGGTTTATATTAGCAATTTTTTCCTTAGGAAAACTCCCACCAGTGCGATGGTTGGATGAAAAAGAATACACATGTTCTTAGATATTAGAATGGATTCAACAAAGTGCCAGTACTTCAGATATCAGAATACCGAAGTGCCTGTGATGAAAACCCCAGTCACCTTCTCCCCTGTTCATATTTACAATGAACCTGGTCTTATTCTTAGGTTTACAGTGAGATGAAAGATAATAGTCAGAGAATGGTTGGATAATGAGGATGAATATGGAGAGAGAGTCAGAAGATGGGATATTCCCTCTTTTTCCTGTGGATAGGGTATAAGTTGTAGCCCCCACTGGAGAGCTTGGCCATCCCCTCTGATACGTGGTAGCAGAAGGGATTCTGTCTGAGAAATTTAAGCAGATTGATTACAAACTCTGGCTCCCTGGAAAATCTGAGAGTTCGAGTGGGGTTGACATCAGTACATGTGGCCCCCAGGAGAGACTGTGGCATAGGGACAGGTCTGGCCTCTGGAGATTTAAACCTTTGGTTTTATAGTGAAAAAATATCTGTATTATCTCAGAGTCTGAACAGTGTTATTGAGACATTGCAGTTTAGTAAATCCTCACAGAATTTTAAGGTAATGGAAATAATTAAAACTTAAGGAGATTGTGGGAATTTTAAGAATGCAAATAGAATGGACATGACTAACTCTTCAGAAAATATTATTTTCCTTTTCTTTATCTGCCTAGGTATGTAACAATTGTCATTGAAAATCTATTTTTGTCTCATACACTTAGTTCCACTTTGAAATGCTTCCAATTTTGAAGGGATGTGTCAAAGAAAAAGAAGATCTGGCTTGTTTTAGTTTGTTCAGGCGGCTGGAATGCAATATTCCCGAAGTGAACTGGTTTTTTTTTAACATGGGCAGGCACTGGGAACTGAACCTGAGTCTCTGGAATGGCACCTGAGAGAACTCTGCACTGAGCCACCATTGCTCACCCTGAACTGGCTTTTATAAAGGATATTTTTTATTTAGTTACAAACTTACAGTACTTCAGATGAAAGGCAGCTGGCTTTCCTCTACCTTTCTCTGTAACATGGGAAGTTACACAGCAATATCTGTTGGCCTTCCCTCCTGGCTTCTGAATTCAAATAGCTTTCCTAGGGTGATTCTTTTCTGTGTCTTTAAATGTCTGTGTCTTTGTCAGCTCCGACCTCTGAACTGAGGTGTTCTTGGCTGCTGATTTCTGCTGAGCTCTCTTTTTAAGCCTCTGGCTAATTAAATTAATTGTAACTTATTGCAGAAGACACTCCCCTTAGCCAACTGCAAATGTAATCAGCCATAGGTGAGTTTCACATGCTGATGATGTAAGTCAATAGCAACAGAACTGGGCACCATCACCTGGCCATGTTGACACCTGAATCTAGCTACTACAATGTCTACCCCTTGTCAGCTATAAATGTCACCTTAAACAATATTTAATCTCTGAATAGAAAACAATTACAAAAATTTTTCCTAACAATGCTCATCTGTCCTGCATACAACGTGCAAAATTGTTCCATATACAAATACATTCATTTCATCACAAATATCACAAAAGCCTTAAATCATTTCGATAACAATACAAATACAATACCAAATCAAAAATAGTACAAAATCTCTTCAAAGTCGATTACAGGCATAGTCTATCCCAAAGCAAAATTCTCTTCTGTTTGTGGGCCTGTAAATTTAAAGCAAGTTATCTGTTTCCAATATACAAAAAAGGAAGAGTCATGGGATAAACTATCCTACTGCTATAGGGAGAAATTGGAAGGTAAATAGGAATGACCAGATCTAAACAATTCTGACAACATTACAGGGAAAACTCCATTAGATTTCAAATTCTGAGAGTCATTCATCCTCAGAGTTTTACAAAGTGCAGTCCCACCCTTTCTAAGGGCTTATGCAGCAGCCCTGTTCTCTCCAAACACTGGGTTGAGGGTTGCAACGTTGGGGAACATAGAGAAGACCTCCTTTTTCTCAGCTCCAACCTCCTCAAGCATCTGGGTGGCATCCAGATTCTCTTTCATCTCTGGGGCACACACTTAACCACTTGAGAAAAACAGCATAGCATCCAGGTTCCCCCCAATCCCTGGTGAATGTGTTCCAACCTTTCCAAGGTCTGTGGTACCAGATTTCTTCCTGAACACTAAAGCTGAAGGCCCACTCTCTACCTCTGGGGCAAACTCACTCCCCCACCCACACACAGATGGATCCACTCTCATGACCTAACGTTTCTTAGCTTCAGACCTTAGCTTCTGTGGTTCTGCCTCTGAAGTTATTCTTCCTTATCTGTCTCTATTTTCTGTACCTTCCAGTCCAGACTGGCAATGGTTCTACTTATACAGAACTCATGAAAAAAATTGCTGATATGGGATCAAGCCATAGGACAATAGGACCTTTCACAAATCCTTCCTGGATAACTCACCCTTCATCCTGGCTTGTCTTGTAATGGCTGACTGGTTCCATGTTTGATTAAATCCTTAAGTGGGGCACTATTCTCTGGGGTCTCACTTTCTAGAAGACAAGAATTTTTCAGACCATCAATTTCTGGTTTCAAAGTACCCAAATGTTCAGTCCTCACCCTATCCTATTCTTGTCTCATTTTACTATAAGCTGCAAGGAGAAACTAGGCTACATCTTCCACACTCAGTTTAGAAATCTCAGCCAAGCATCCCAAATCATTGAAATCAAGGTCTCCTATCCATCCATCACCAAGATTCATTTTGCCTGTCTTTCCAACACTTCAAAACAAGGGTTATCTTCCTTCCAATTTGCAATGACACATTCCTCTAAGGCTTCAACAGAAGTATCTTTAGAGTCCATATTTCTGTCCACAGTAACTCCAAAGCAACCTAAGTGTTCTCTATCAAGCTCTTCACAATTATTCCAGAATCCCCCCATCATCCATTTAAAAAGCCATTCTGACATGTTTGGTATTTGCAAACACACCAACATCCCATGCCTCTGGTAACAAAATCTGTTTTAGTTAGCTAAGGCTGTCAGAATGCAATACCCCAGAAGTGGGCTGACTTTTATAAAGGGTATTTATTTAGTTACCAATTTACAGTTCTTCAGAGAAAAAGCTGCTGGCTTTCCTCTAGCTTTCCCCACCATGTGTGAAGGCACGTGGTGATGTCTGCTGTCCTTTCCTCTTGGCTTTTGGGTTTAAACTTCTTTCCCTAAGGCAATTCCTTTCTGCATCTTCAAACATCTGGTTCTTCTCAGTCCTGAGTTCTCAGCTGTGGCATGCTGGGCTACTGAGCTCTTCTGAGCTCTCATTATAAACCTCCAGCTAATTAAATTATATATCACTAATTGCAGAAGGCACTCCTTTAGTTAACCACAGATGTAATCATCCATAGATGAATTTCACATGCCAATGATTTATGCCCATAGCAACAAAACAACAGGTCACCACCACCTGGCCAAGTTGACACCTTAACCTAACTACTACATGACTGACTCAGTGGAAAGAGGTTGATGAATTGACAAGTGAATATAACATGTGTTCATGCAAATTAACATGTCATTTACAGGGCAATCACAGAAAATAATTGCAAAATCAAACCCTTGATCTTAGAGTGCAGTGCATTGTATGGCCCAAATAATACAGTAAGGCATTTTGCTTGTCAAGAGTATTTTCTTCATATATGGATGGCTCATATACGATATAGAGATATATGATAAAAGTTCAATGTCTCCTCTCCTCAAAACACTTTACTATCTAATTAGAAGCAGGATATGTGTCTAACACTTTTACAAAAATAATTAAAAATGAATACTGAGGGGAATGGGTAAGTATAAGTTATATTTTAAACAAATACTTACTGAAAACACAATATATGCAAGGGTCTTCCTGATTGCTGGGATTACTTGGATGATTAATAAATCATCCTGCAGTTTATGGTCTATTGGGAGACATGGATATATGCCAGTAACTTTAATCCAACACAAAACGTGAATCTCTTTATAAAAAATGGTACAGGCAAAGTGGCAGGTGTCTGAGAAATGACTTGTATGTTGGGAAGAGAAGTCTCATTAAAATAATGACATTTAGTTGTACTTCAAGGAAATGAAAGTATTGTGGTAGAAACCAGACCATCTGATATTTCTGGGGTCAGGGGGACAGAAGCAATTTAAACAAAGGCTCAAAATAGGGTACAGGAATTAGTCTGACTCTAAGTTAATGACAGCATGAGGCGGAAAGCTTGGTTTGGATGGTGTATGTGTGTGTGTGTTTGTTCCTTCAATGAGTTACTTCATTTTGTTTGTAATAGCAAAATTAGCAGCTGCCAATTTAAACTACTTTTAATGTTATTTTGTATATAGTTTTCATGTGAGTACTTAATGTCACCTTAAAAATAATTTACTGCATAATAGATTTACATAGCTGGGAGTCACCAGTGTTCAATTTCCTCAAATTCATTACAGAGTCAGAGGAATAATAGTAAGAGCACTGGCTTAGAAGTCAAAGAGAATTAGATTGTAGTTTCAGCTTTGCCTGCTCTCTGACACTGGATAAGGCACTGAATCTTCCTAGTCCAAAATTTCTTCCTGGTTATCTACCAAGTATTTGGAGATAACTTAAGAAAATAAATTAAAATACTTTGTAAAATCTAACATAAAACACACATTTTAATAACAATTGTATAATTTAAACTCTAGAAATTATAAGAATTCTTTCAGTAATTAAATTTGGAGTCATAGCTTAGTTAAATGAGTTTCAAAGAACTCAGATTTTTTTTTATTTTCCTCGATTTTATTGATATGATCTAAAATAAGTGATAATTAATTAAGCCTTATAGCATTTCCTTACATTGGACTTTAGTAAAATTTTGCAGAATGACTTTGAATATAATAATGAATATCAAATTTCCCATTTTTAGATTAAAAATTGCATTGTTTTTCATAAAACCATTAACTGCACCCCCCCCCTTACACACACACATACAAATGCATTCTTACTGGGTATGGCCTCAGAATATCTGAAAGATATTAGTGCTACCTGAATCTGAAAAACATTTTTTCTGGACATAGTTTTCTATGGTTAATTTTGCCCAAAGCTTAACCATTCAAGTCAAACACAAAAACTACTACAATTTTGGAAAGTACTGTAGCCAAGCCAACAACCTCATAAAGTATTTTGTAGTTGCTTATGGCTTTTAATACAATTCCAAATAATGTCAAGTCTGTATCCTCAATGCTTTTGTTAGAAAACATTTGTTGGTCTTGAAACTATGGCTGAGTACAAAACTATTAAATACTAGGGCTTTATCATGGATAATTAACTCTTTTTAGAATTTTAGTCCTATCAAAATATATAACACCTGGTTTCATGCTGTCATTGTACATTGCTTAGTTCTTAGTTGTAAGGGCTTAAGAACTGGATTTGATTCAGGGGATCTGGCTTAAATCTCTTGCTATAACCTGACAATAGGTCATGTGACTGAGCAATTCTGCTCAAGGCTAAATGCAGCATTCGGACTAAAGTCTATTTAAGGTAGCTTCCAGATATTGTTTGATACTCTGACTCAAATAATTTCCATTTGGTCAAACAATTGCTTAGGGATTTATTCTCTGGTTAATTGCAGACATACAGGAAAAAATGCTGAAAAAAAAACTGAAGGAATGGTCCAATGTAACATTTTCTCTTGTAGTTGTGTGTATACTGCCTTCCCCAGGGGAGGCACTCTTACCACAGTGATGAAAGAAAGTAAAACCAGATTTCTTGTAGGAAACTTGGGTTATTTTACAGAGGTAATGGAGAGACAATGGGGTAGTTTACTGACTGAATTAAACCATCCTTCCTGCAAATTTGCAAATTCAGTACTCTTCCCCTTTCATTCCAGTTATGCTCTTCTGATGTTTTATCTGAACACAACTAGGGAGATGAAGAAATTAAAAACAAGAAGGAATAAGAATACAAAAACATGAAAGACTGAATGAAAGCAAAACTTAGCCATAGGAAAAGTTCTGTCTGGAGAATTTGGAACTAAAATTGTAGCTGTTGGAGAATTTGAATTATAAAATTTGTCTGCAGTTCTTTTACAGTAATGAAATTATTTTGAATTATTTTTGAAAATCATTTTCTGTTCTTTTTGTCTCTTCAGTGAACCTCAATGGAAGGGTCATTTTCTTTACAAAAACAAAAATTCCTGTTTCTAAGGCCATAGGAATCCCAAAGTGGGGGCTGCTCCATGTAGTTCCATAATTCTGGAAGAAAAGTTACAGCTAAGAAATTGAGTGCAGTTTTCCACAGCTGCTGCACCATATCCAACACTTGTATTGTACCAGATTCTCCCAGTGTATATATGACTATGTGAAAATAGTAAGAGCTTTAAAAGAAGCACTGGGTTGGGCAAAGGAGGGGGCTTTTTGGTGAATTATTATTCTTCACCAAATGTTTGCCTAATGACTAAATAGGAAAGTACATGCTTCCTTTCACTCATTTCCATTAGGATGTAATGAATTGTTGAGAAATCTATCACATTCTAATTGAATAATCTGTTTGCCTTTTTATTTCAAGAAAATAGTTTCCAGAACTTGCAAACTAAAGTCAATAAAATGTTGCATTTCCCCTTTCTGAATGTAGACTAGGCTGCATATTGCTATATCAATTAACAGATTGATGATTGATTAACTTTCAAAATGTGGGGGCATTTGACTGGACTGGCATGCAGGAATCAGGGAGAAAATGCAAAATTATGCAAATTCCATTAAAAGGATACTTAGGAGATGTTTTAAAATTGAAAGGGGAAATGTAACATTTTTGTAAGCATGCTTCATAACCCCAATTTGACTACCATACTACTTTTATTCTTTCTGTACAGTTATCATTATAAAGCTTAAATAAAGGGATGGAATGATCAATCCTATTGAGTGTGATGACTTCATCAAGCTTATACATATGAATGATGGAAGTTATGTCTCATTTTACCCATTAGCTTTATAAAATATGCCATAATGATGGAATCTGCCTCACTATTATTCATATTTATTTGACAGAATGGACACTTGTAATTCAAGAATATTTCTTAGGAATGCATTTAGATCACTTCTAGTCCTTTGATTTTTAGAGAAAATATGGTCACATTATTGCTGTTACATAACTGAATCTAATACTTTAGATTTAGAGAGGAAAAGTTTAAAAGATTTTACTTTCATTTGCACAAATCTTGCTAACTTTCTTTGGGAAGAGACAAACTGCCCTCAAAGTTTTCCTTTTCATGATGAAATAATTTCATGGTAGGATGACCTCAATCAGCAATAAAGGCATTTAGCTTGATTTGTTGCTAATTAGCAGTGGGGATAATTAAAATTGTGTAACAGGACAATTACTGGTCAATTCATTTCACACAAGCAAGTTTGAAGATGCACTGAATAATGTGGATGCTGCTATGGAAATAAAAGATTGTTTTGTTGCCTTGAGATGCTTCTTTAGAAATACTAGAGAAGTAGGGCAGGAAGGTGGCATAGGGAGGTGTGGAATTTAGCTCTTCCTCCAGGGAAGTTAGCAAATAGCCAGTAACTGTTTCAATGCTAAAACTAACTACCTCACATGAAATTTTCTGAGAACTCACTAATCAATATATGTTAGATATTGATGGGCCAGTATGTTACTTTAGAGTTACATAGTTTCCAATAGTAAATAAGGTAGTTCAACACTCTTTAACTATCTTCTCCATTTTATACACGTGTGATGTTGAGCCAGATTTTTAAAGAAGCCTGACTGGATATTTTCCATCTTTACCTCCATCCATCTTATTTTAATATCCATCCAAATACAAAGAATCCCAGAAAAACAATATCAACTAGACAGAAAATTTGTCTACATGTGTGTGTTATGAGACCTTGATGTCAATATATTGTATCTTGAGAGATGCAGTCACTGAAAGTAATGTATTCTAGGTATGATAAAGATGGAAAGATCTCTGGGTATTGGGATTTTGATGTACTCCATCATTCATCCAATCAGAAAACCAGGCAGATGGGGTAATATAAAGGGGAACCTAAATAAAGGAGAGTTGCACGGTCATAAATGAGGAAACAGACTGAGTATTCTCTACATATGCCTGCCTTCTACCTGTAGTTTGTGTGATGTGATTGGCTGTCCTTCTATATATTTCATTATTTTAAATGCAATTTTATAAAGAAATATTCACATACCATACATACCATACAAAATATACAATCCAATCACTGTCTCACTATATCATCAAACAGCTGTGCATATATCCCCATGACTCCAAAAAATAAATAAAAAGAATAAAGAAAAACCATTGTCTTCCCATACCCCCATCCCTCCTTACTATTTACTCATACTATTGGTGAGGTACATTTTTACTGTTGAATGAATATTAAACCAATACTAATTAGAGTCTGTAATTTACAATAGATATATTTTCCCCATATAACCCTCTATTATTAGCTCCTTGTAATGGTGTGGTACATTTGTTCTAGATCATGAAAGAACTTTTAAATATTTTTAAAGTTAATTTCACCCATGGTACACCACAAGATTTACTGTGTTATACATTCCTATGTTTTAACCTTCAGCTTTACTTCTGGTGATGTATGTTACTCTAAACTTCTCATTTCCACTACATTCACACACCATTTAGTTCTGTTAATTATTCTCAGATAACATGCTACTGTCATTTCTATCCATTTCTAACTATTTAAGTTAAACTGAGTTACCATTCTGCACATATTAAGCAACCAATCCACAGTCATTGGTCTCATTGTATATCCTGGTAACCTATTGTTTTGGTTAGCTAGCTGCTGGAATGCAATATACCAGAAACAGAATGGCTTTTAAAAAGGGGAATTTAATAAGTTGCTAGTTTACAGTTCTAAGGCCAAGAAAATGTCCCAATTAAAACAAGTCTATAGAAATGTCCAATGAAAGGTATCCATCCAGGGAAAGATATCTCGGTTCAAGAAGGCCGATGAAGTTCAGCATTTCTCTCTAGTGAGAAAGCACATGGCATACACAGTCACAGTTTCCCTCTTGGCTGGAAGGCCACATGGTGAACACGGTCAGCGTTCCTCTCTCATCTGGAAGGGCACATGGCAAGCAGGGCGTCACCTGCTAGTTTCTTCTCCTGGCTTCCTGTTTCATGAAGCTCCCCAGGAGGCATTTTCCTTCTTCATCTCCAAAGTGCTGGCTGATGGACCCTTTGCTTCATGGTGCTGCAGCATTCTCTGCTCTCTCTGAATCTCTTATTCTCCAAAATGTTTCCTCTTTTATAGGACTCCAGTAAACCAATCAAGACCCACCCAATGGGTGGAGACATGTCACCTAATCCAGTTTAGCAACCACTCTTGATTAAATCACATCTCCAGGGAGATGATCTGATTACGGTTGCAAACATACAGTATTGAATAGGGATTATTCTGCCTTTATGAAATGGGATTTAGATTAAAACATGGCTTCTCTAGGGGACATACACCCTTTCAAACCAGCACACCTATATTCTATATTTGAGAAAATAAATATATTCTCTAATATATTTACTCATGTAAACTCCATGGGCTTATATGTTATAATTAGTTCATATCACTGAGATCATGGGAAAAAATTGTCCTTTTGTGTTTGACATTTCACGTAATGAAACATCCTCAAATGTCTTCCATGTAATGTGCTTTGGGACTTCATTCCTTCTTACTGCTGAATACTATTCCATTTTATGTATATACTACATTTTGTCTATCCATTCATCTGCTGATGGACACTTGGTTTCTTGCCATCTTTTGGCATTGTGGATAATGCCACTATGAACATTGGTATGAAAATATATTTTCCTGTCCCTGCTTTCAGATCTTTTTGGTACATACCAAGTAGCAAGATTGCTTGGCCATAATGTTACTCTATACTAAGCTTCCTAAGGAACCAAAAAACCATCCTTCACGTGGCTGTACCATTCTACATTCCCACCAAGGCAATAATTGTTCCATTTTCTCAACATTCTCTCTAAGACTTGTACTTTCCTGTTTGTTTAATAACAACCATTCTAGTAGGTGTGAGATGATATTTCAAGTTTTGATTTGCATTTCCCTAAAAGCTGAGAAAAGAAATTGAGCATCTTTTCATATTCTTTTTAGCCATCTGTATTTCCTCTTTGGAAAAAATATCTATTCATGTTTTTTGCTCATTTTTTAATTCAGCTGTTCATGTTTTATTGTTTAATTGTAAGATTTATTTACATATTCTGAATAATATCAAACCCTTATCAGATACGTGGTTTCCAAATATTTTGTCACATTGAGTCAGTTGCTTTTTCATTCCTTTGACAAAGTTCTTTGAAGCGCTGACATATTTAATTTTGAGGAGTTCCTATTTATCTTTTTGTTCATTTGTTGTGTTTTAGGTATAAATTTTAAGAAACTACTGCCTATCACTAGATCTTGAAGAGGTTTTCCTACATTTTGTTCTAGGAGTTTTATGTTACTGGATCTTATATTTAGGTCTTTGATCCATTTTGAGTCAATTCTTATATAGGGTGTGAGATAGGGGTCCTCTTTCATTCTTTGGTTGTAGATAGCCAATACTCCCAACACCATTTATTAATGAGACCATTCTGTCTTAGTTGAGTCGACTTGGTAGCCTTGTCAAAAATCAACTGACCACTTTTCCCTGTGCCTCCCCATGCAAAAGAAAAATCAATTGACCAGACTCTTCACAGAGCTGAGTCACACTAGAGGGTGCCAAGTGATGGTGGCTACCATCTGACCTCACACCATCCTCTGTCCTCGCTGGGACCCATGAAAGGATATCTGGGCCTGGTTCCTAATGAATGACACTGGTTGAAAAAACTGAGGAATTGAGAAGCAGAAAATGGGAGCCTAACATGGACACCCATGACCCACAGGGGTGCATGGATGGGGAGATGGGAACAAGGAACTAAGCCAAGCTGCTTTCCTTGAATGTGCTACCTTCACCAGCTCAGCCTTGTGACCCACGACTCACCCCATGCCCCATGCACCTGATCCCCATCACCTGCTCCCACTCGCTGTGCTTCAAGCACCTTGCCCCACCAACTCCCATTCCACACACCAACCCCAAATCCCACCCCAAATGCAGCCCAACCCACCCTTCCTGCATCTCTCCCAAGCTGTACCTTCGCCTCCCTGCTACCTGCAGGCTGTAGCCAGCGCAGAAAGGTTGCAGATGCCTGTCTCCATACCCAGGCCACACCTGCCTTCCATCCACAGTGTTGCATAGTCTCACCCCCCGCCGAGGACTGTACATGAGTTTTGACACTCCTAGACTTGCACATGTGCATGCCCCCAATCACACCCTTCAGGTCCAGGAACATCAGTTTACTGCACTCCTAGACCCACTCATGTGCGTGGACATGACCCTCAGTTGCACCCTCCAACTCTGAGAAAGCACTGACCTGTTCAGCCAGGTCATATCCACCCACAGTCCATGCAGGTATAATGCTGACTTACTGCCATAGCTCAGCACATGTGTAAAAGGGACCCCATGCTGTAGACCAGTACACACAAGGGTTATGACCCCCAGACCTGTGCACCCACAGAGTTACATCCTTCTTGGCTGTTGGGTGCCCACATACACAAACACCAGTGTAACATCCCCAACTTATGTCTATACCTGTGCTGCAATGCAGCAATGCACTACTGTGCCCCAACATATACCCTGCATCCTGCTACACATCCACCCAGCAAACACAAGGCTTTAGGCTACTGAAGGAAATCAACTCCCAAAGTAAATCAATCAAGATAATTAACATGGGCGGCTGCCGTGGCTCAACAGGCAGAGCTCCAACCTGCCGTGCTGGAGGTCTGGAGTTCGATCCCTGGTGCCTCCTGCCCATATGCAAATTAAAAAAAAATTCTAAAAAAAAAAAGATAATTAACATGTTGTGAAAACAACAGAAGATCACTAAGTATTTCACAATGCAGACAGATATAACCCAGACTAATGACTAAATTAAAACACCAGAAGGTAGAGGATGTTGGAACAACTAATCAAAGATGTTCATATAAATCTACATAATAAAACAAGTGGGATGGTTAATGACATAAAGGAGATAAAGAAGACAGTAGAAGAGCATGAAGAGGAATTTGAAAGAATAAATAGAAAAATAGCAGACATCACAGAGATTAAAGACTCTGTCAATCAAATAAAAAACATACAAGAGACACACAACAGCAAAACTGAAGAGACGGAAGAAAAATAAGTGACCTAGAGGACAGGATAACTGATTTCAAACACTCAAAACAGCAAATGGGCAAAAAGATGAAAAAATTTGAACTAGATCTCAGAGAAATGACAGACAAAACAAAGTGCACAGATGTAAGAATCATTGATGTCTCAGAAGGAGAAGAGAGGAGAAAAGGACTTGGAAGAGTAGTCGAGGCTATAATGGGGGAAAACTTCCCAACCCTCATAAAGGACACATATACAAGTAAAGCCCCACAAACTCCAAACGGAATAAATCCAAATAGGACTTCCCCAGGACACATAATAATCAGTCTGTCAAATGTTGAGGAGAAGCAGAAAATTCTGAAAGTGGCAAGAGAGAAACAATCTACTACATACAAGGGAGACCAAACAAGACTGAGTTCAGACTATTCAAGTGGCACATGGAGGAAAGAAGGCAATATTATGATGTATTTAAGATCGTGAAAGAGAAAGACTTCTAGCCAGGAATTCTGTACTCAGCCAAAGTGTCCTTCAAAACTGAGGGTGAGATTGAAATTTTCACAAACAAACAAATCCTGAAAGAGTTAGCCAACAAGAGGCCAGCCCTACAGGAAAAACTAAAGGAAGTTCTGCCAATTGGGAAAAAAGGAGAGGGACGTCTGGAGGAGGGCACAGAATTGAAGAGTACCATTGAAGGGTAACTTAAAGGTGACACACAAATTAATAGGCCATGCCCTTGATCATGAGGCTTGCTCTTGTGAATCTTATGTAGGTAGTGGAGAAGCTTAACCTTCCTATAGGTATGCCTAAGAAGACCTATTTTGTTGCTCAGGTGTGGCCTCACTCTCTCTAAGTCCAACTCTGCAAGTGAAATCATTGCCCTCCCCACTATGTGGGACATGACATCCATGGATGAAAGTCTCCCTGGCAGCTTGGGAGATGACTCCTAACAATGAATCTGGCCCTGGCACCGTGGTATCAACTTTTCCATCCTGAAAAAAGGGGGGGAAAGTAGTTTAACTAATAAAGTATCAGTGGCAGAGAGAATTCAAATACAGTTGAGGAGCTATTCTGGAGGTTGCTCTTTTACAAGCTTCTGTTAGACATTGCTACCTATCATAACCTGCCAAACTCCAATTAGGACCATTCCAGCCAGTCCTAAAGAACACCTAGGGCAATATATGGGATCCCACAAGGGTTCCATGTGGTGGTGTAACTTTCCAGAAAACTACAACCTCCAGATGGGTCCCTGGACCAGACAAATCCTGATGCCTGGAGGGCCCAGTCTCTCCAGAGTATCAGATAGTTCTATCTCCCTAACTCATATGATTGACAGACCCTTCCAACATGAAACAGTTAGAATGGCCATAGCCCTCTTTAAAGAGTGGGATAGAAAGATCAAAGGTTATGGTAGAGTTGCACAGAGAAGATAGGATTTAATGAATGAATATTGTTGCTGAATCATTAAATTGGTATCTTTTTTGGTCTCCAGTATGTTAGAGCAGCTAGAAGTAAAAACCTAAAATTGTGGAATTGTAACACATCAAACACCGAAAAGTTTTTTACAACTAATTATGGTGCTGCATTTTGATATGTATTGCTTTTCTGTATATATGTTATTATTCACAAAAAAGAAAAAAGTTGATTGTGATGATAAAAAATATATATGCACTCTAGACTCCTATATCTATAGCAGCTATAAGGAAAAATCTGAGTGGAATATGTGGTGGCCCAGGACAAACTCTGGAATCTGTTCTGTAACTACTTGTTAAAGAGTGCTTTGAAAAATTATTGCTTTTTTATTTCTTTGCTTTGTATGTATGTTATATTATGCAATAAAAAAGTTTTTAAAAAATCAATTAACCATAGATCTGTGCATCTATTTCTGAACTTTCAATTTGATTCCATTGTTTGATATGTCTATCAGGAATTTTGAGCAGGATGTGAGTTTGAAGGGGTCAATCCAAGCAACTAATTTTTCAGAAGTGGAAACAGAATTAGAGAGCTATGACTTCCTTAGGGTTTAAACAACAGCAATAGCAACAAGTGGGTTAGACTCTAGATTTTGAAGATGGTGGTTACACTGGAAGACTTTTGTGGCTTTGCTCTAGCCAAATAGGTGAATGTCTCAGTTTTAGGTATAATTTTCTGTGTTTCCCACCAGTAAGTTGCCCTGGTTTGACTTTCTTTCCTCCTGGCTCTTAGAGTGCTGAGACCACAGTCACTACTTTCAGTCATCTCCTTTTCATGTTGCCCAATTTCTCTCCTCTAAAGCTGTGAGCATCCACTGGGTTGTATGAATAAATTGTTCACTTAAAGCAAAAAAATCTAAGGGTAAAATTTCTGAGACTTGAGATCATGTTTAACTTTATAAACATATATATGTTTATAAACACCTATTTATATACAAAACTTTATAACATCTGGCAAAATGTTATCAAAAGCAATTTTACCATTGTGTATTCCCACCAACAGTGCATGAGATTTTCAGGTACCCAACATCTTCTCCAGTGTTTGGGGTTTTCAGACTTTATATTTTTATCCATTCCAATGTCTGTATGGTATTTCATTGCGGCTTTATTTTGCATTTTTTAATAATGAGTTTTGAGCAACTTTTCATGAGTTTATCAGCATTTGAATAGTTCTCTTTAGGAGTATCAGTTGGAATCTTTTACCCATTTTAAAGTTATACTTTCTCCTTCTTATTGAGTTATAAGGCCTATTGAATATTCTGAGTATAAGTCATTTGAATGATGTTTCTATGGCAAATATGTTTTCCTAGTGTTTGACATGTTTTTTAGAAATCTTCTTAACAGTAACTTGTGAAGAGAAAAGGTTATTAATATTGATGAAGTCCAATTTATAGTTTTTTAAATTGCAGTTTGTACTTTTTCTGTTCTTTCTAAAAATGGTTACATACCACAAGTTTGCAAATATTTCCTCAACTGTTTCTTCTAGAAATTCTATAACTTTAGATTTTATATTTAGAGCTATTATCCATTTGCAAGTAATTTTGTCATATGGCTTAGCAATCTGCAGGAAAATTGATAAGATTAATACTTGAGTTTATTAAATTTATGTGATACAAGGAAAATATGCAACAAGTAGAGTTGTGTAGAGGTTCATTTTTTTCAGATAGATCTGAACTTGTTGCAGTGTGATTTGGTGGAATGATTATTCTTTCTCCATTGTATTATTACCTTTACATTTTCATCAAAAATTAATTCATCCTCTATGTGTGTATCTTTCTCTGGATTCGCTATCTTCTACCATGGATCTATAAGTCTATCTTTATGCAGATACCATACTGTTTTGATTATTGTAGCTTTATATTAAATTTTGAGAACAGGTAATCAAATGCTTCTGAATTTAACTTTGTTTTTCAAAATTGTTTTTATTAATCTGTATCCTTTACATATTCATATAAAATTTAGAATAATTTTTCTTCCAAATGCTTACTGGAACTTTAGTTGTTAAAACATTGTATATACTGATCAATTTAGGGGAAGTTCAATATCATAACAATATTGAATTTTCCTATGCATGAATGGAGTATTTTTTATTCATTTTTGTTTGTCTTTAATTTCACTAAGTAATAATTTAATTTCTCTAAGTAAAGATCAATGTACAGATCTTACTGATATTTTCTTAATGTATTTCTAAATGTTGCATTTCTTTTTTTAAAAGGAAAGTGTTTTTTGGCATGGGCAGACACTGGGAATCAAACCCAGGTTTCCTTGCATGGCAGGCGAGAATTCTGCCTGCTGAGCCACTGTGGCCCATTTAATATTGCATCTTTTACATGCTATTATAAAATGGTTCCTGTTATTTTAGTTTTCAAATATTCATTGTATTCTTTAAGGGAAAACAATAAAATTTTGCATATTTTCCTTGTATCACATAAATTTAATAAACTCAAGTATTAATCTTATCAATTTTCCTGCAGATTGCTAAGGATTTTTTTACATACATCATCATGTTGTTTGAGAATAAAAAGGTTTATTTCTTTCTTTACAATTTGAATGTCTTTATTTCATTTTCTTTTCTTATTGTACTTATCAGGACATCCATTATGATGTTAAACATGAGTGGGATGAGGGGTGAGAGTAGATATTTTTGTCTTATTCAGGATCTTTGTAAAGTTATTGAGTTTTTCACCATTAAGTTTGAAGTTGGTTTTATGCTTTACATAGTTGACTTTTATCAGATTAAGAAAATTCCTTTCTAACTAGTTTACTGAGAATTTTTATCATAAATGAATATGATTATATTCAATTGCTTTTCCAGCATTTGTGATGTTCATATTGTGTTTCAAGAAAATGCATTGCATTGATTGAATGTAATAACATTCTCATTGAGATAAAATTAGCATAGAATAAAATGCACATATGTAAAATGAACAATTCAATGACTTCAATGCAAGTATGTGTCTATGAAACCATCACCAGGATCAAATCATCAAACATACCTATGAGCTCCAAAAGTTTTCCCATGCTCTTAGTAACCCATCACTCCTGCTCCTACCCACTGGCCCTATCCTTATATAACCACTGATACATCTTCATAAGAGAAAAAAAGGACAGTATATACTAATTAAAGGGTCAATTCTCCAAAAAGATACAACAATCATAAATGTTTATCCTCACAGTCAAGGAGCTCCAAAGTACATGAGACAGACATTGGCAAAACTGAAGGGAGCAATAGATGTTTCAACAATAATAGTAGGAGACATCAATACACCACTCTCCTCTATAGATAGAACAATCAGACAGAAGATCAACAAAGAAATAGAGAAGTTAAATAACTTGATAAATGAATCAGACCTAACGATATATATAGATCATTGCACTGCAAAGCACAAGTTTACACATTCTGTTGTAGTGCTCATAGAACATTCTACAGGATAACTCATATGCTGGAGCACAAAACAGTTCTTTATATATTTAAAAGCATGGAAATTATTCAAAGCACTTTCTCTGATCACAATGGGAAAAAGCTGGATCTCAATAACCACCAAAGAGTGAGAATATTCACAAATATATGGAAATTAAATAACACATTCTTAAACAACCAGTGGGTCAAAGAAGAAATTGTTAGAGAAATCGGTAGCTATCTGGAGATGAATGAAAATGAGAAAATAACTTAACAGAACTTATAGGATGTGGTAAAGGCTGTGCTGAGAGGGAAATTTATTGGCCTAAATGCCTATATTAAAAATCAAGAAAGAGCAACAATAGAGGACTTAGCAGCACAGCTAGAGGAACTTGAGAAAGAACAGCAAGCTAACCCCAAAGTAAATAGGAGAAAAGAAACAACAAAGATTGAAGCAGACATAAGTGAATGGGAGAACAAAAGAACAATAAAAAGAATCAGCAATACCAAAAGTTGGTTCTTTGAGAAAATCAATGAAATTGATGGGCCACTGGCAAGACTGACTAATAAAAAGAGAGAGGATGCAACTAAACAAAATCAGAAATGAGAAGGGGTGCATTACCACAGACCCTGAAGAAATAAGAGAAATCATAAGAGGATACCTTGAACAACTACATGCAACAAACTAGACAATTTAGATGAAATGGAGAAATTCCCGGAGATGCACAAACAAGCTACACTGACTCAAGAAGAAATAAAAAACATCAACAAACCAATCACAAGTAAAGAGATTCAGTCATCAAAAATCTTCCTACAAAGAAAATCCCAGGGCCAGATGGCTTCACAGGGGAATTTTATCAAACATTCCACAAAGAACTAACACCAATCCTGCTCAAAATTTTCCCAAAAATTGAAGAAAAGGAACTCTACTTAACTCATTTTATGATGCTAATAACATTTTAATACCAAAACCGTGTAAAAATGCTATAAGAAAGGAAAACTACAGGACAATCTCCCTAATGAACATAGATGCAAAAATTCTTAATAAAATATTTGTAAATCAAAACCAACAGCACATTTAAAAAATTACACACCATGAAAAAATGAGGTTTGTACCAAGAATGCAAAGGTGGTTCAACACAAGACAATCAATTAATGCACATTAACAAATCAAAAGGGAAAAATCACATGATCATCTCGATTGATGCTGAAAAAGCATTTGACAAAATTCAACATCCTTTTCTGCTAAAAAAAAAAAAACACTCCAAAAAGATAGGAATCAAGTGTAACTACCTCAATATGCTAAGGGAAAAACAGGAAAAACCAATAGCCAGCATTTTACTCAATGCAGAGAGACTGAAAACTTTACCCCTAAGCCCGGTACAAGTTAAGGATGCCCACTGTCACCACTATTATTCAACATTGTGCTAGAAGTTCAAGCTACAGCAATTAGGCAGGACAAAGAAATAAAAGGCATCCAAATTAGAAAGGAAAAAGTAAAACTGTCATTATTTGCAGATGATGTGATACTATACTTGGAAGATTCTGAGAAATCCACAGCAAAGTTTCTTGAGTTAATAAACAAATACAGCAAGGTGGCAGTATATAAAATTAATGTGAAAAAATCAGTAACATTTCTATACACAAGAAATGACCTAGCTGAGGAGTCAGTTAAGGAAAAAAATCCATTCAAAATAGCAACTAAAAGAATCAAATGCTTACAAAAGAACTTAACTAGGGATGTAAATGACTTCTACACAAAAAACTACATAACATTCCTAAAAGAAATTAAGGGGGATCTAATTAAGTAGAAAAACATTCCCTGTTCATGGATAGGAAGGATAAATATAGTTAAGATGTCAATTCTCCCCAAATTGATTTACAGATTCAACAAAGTACCAATCAAAATTTCAACAATGTACGTTGAAGATTTGAAAAAGCTAATGGCCAAATTCATCTTGAAGGGAAAGAGACCCCAAATAGCTAAAAGCATCCTAAAAAAGAATAATAAAGTGGGAAAAGTAACACTCCCTGACTTTAAAACCTATTATAAAACTCCAGTGGTCAAAACAGTATGGTACTGGCACAAAGACCGAAGTATCGACCAATGGAATCGAATCAAGAGTGTAGAAATAGACCACCAAGCTATGGTCAACTAATTTTTGACATGACCCCCAAATCCTCTGAACAGGGACAAAATAGTTTTTTCATTAATTGGGCATGGCAGAACTGGATATCAATAGCCAGAAAAATGAAAAAGAACCCCTATCTTACACCCTACACAAAAAAATTAACCCAAACACCTAAATATAAGAACTAGCACCATAAAGCTTCTAGAAGAAAATGTAGGGAAATATCTTACACCTAGTAAGACCTAGTAATAGGACAAAGCTTCCAAAACTTTACACCCAAAGCACAAGTAACAAAAGAAAAAATAGATAATGGAGACTCCTCAAAATTAAATGCTTCTGCACCTCAAAAGACTTCGTCAAAAAGGTAAGAGGCAGCCAACTCAATGGGAGAAACTATTTGGAAATCACATATCAGACAAAGGTTTGATAGTCTGTATATACAAAGAAATCATACAACTCAAGAACAAAAGAACAAATAATCCAATTACAAAATGCGCTAAAGATGTGAATCGGCATTTTTCTGAAGAGCAAATACAGATGGCTCAAAAAAAAACATGAAAAGATGCTCATTTTCATTGGCTATAAGGGAAGTACAGATCAAGACTACAATGAGATACTACCTGACACCTATAAGAATGGCTGCTGTTAAACAAACAGGAAACTATAAATGTTGGAGAGGATGTGAAGAAACTGGGACACTTACACACTTCTGGTGGGAAAGGGTAATGGTGTAGCCACTATGGAAGACTGTTTTGTGGTTCCTTAGGAAGCTAAATATCGAGTTGCCCTATGACCCAGCAATAGCACTACTTGGTATATACCCAGAAGAGCTGAAAGCAACAACACAAACAGACCTTTACACACTGATGTTCATAGCAGCATGATTCACAATCACCAAAAGATGGAAACAAATCAACTGCCCATCAACAGACGAGTGGATCAACAAAATGTGTTATGTACATACGATGGAATATTATGTAGCAGTAAGATAACATGATGTCCTGAAGCACATGACAAGATGGATGACTCTTGAAGACCTAATGCTGAGAAAAATTAGCCAGACACAAAACACAGGTATGTATGGTTCCACTTTTGTAACCAGCATAAAGGTATAATCAGAGGCTTATAATGCAGAATATAGGGGACTTAGTGATACATAGAAGCTAGAGATGGGTGAACCATTAGCTAATGAAGTTGAACTCAAATGTAAGGGAATAGATGGGAGAAAAGGTGATTCTCTAGTGGGTCTAGAAATAATATTAACATATTGAAGATGAGCAAGATTGAAAGGGGTTTAATAGACCCATGTGTCCCACTGATTCACATAAGAAATATGAATTAGTTCCCCCAACAGTTACTTCATAGATATGATCCTTGTATAAAGAGTGCTTAAGTCCAGGGTACAGGGGGAAAACTGCTATAGCATGCTATGAGCTATGTTCAAAAGGAAACCATCAACACTACCACAGCAACAGTGGAGACAAATAATGATGGATGGGACAAGAGTTCAGAGGAGGTTTAAATTTCCTATTTGGTGAGGGTATGTTTATAGCTTTTCTTTCTCTTGGGAACAATGAAATTATCTAAAATTGAGAATGTTGATGCACTGTGGACTTTGAGCCTCTTCTACATGATGCCTGATGAATGCAGGTGGCTGAAGGATGCACTGACAGAGAAGAAGGTTGGCAACCGATGGTGTATACTTATGAACTAAGGTTGTGCTGTTACAGAAAGGAAGAAAGTCATGAAGCAGGCAATGATGTGAATGAACATGTGGGACATTTGGTGAGACAAAATAAGCTAAAAACAAAAGAACAACAATGGTATGGTCACCTTTAGAAAATACTTATGAGAAAATAGGGGCTTAGATTGTAAGCTCTTAGAGCAGGCAAATTAAGTCTGGAGTAGTGATTATTATTTCTGGATTTTGAGAGGCTGTTTTATATATATAACCTGATATTTAGCCATGAGAATGAAACTGAACAGGTTGGGTTAAAGTAATTCAGAATATAGGGGTAAGGAACACAGTGTCTATATTTTAGAACTGCACATACTCTTTGAGACCAATGGAAGAAAGGTTTATTTAATCTGGAATTGAAATTTTCTGTATGGCATAATCTAATCCAATCCATCTGCATTGCTCATTTGAACAATTGAAACACGGGGAGCAGAGAATAAGAAAGATGTCATTTAATCCTGTATAGATTATTGTAATGCCTGGAAATATCCTAGAGTATATTAAGCAGATAATCAAAAAGCATTGGCAATGTCCCTTTAGGGAGGGGAGAAAGAATATGGAACTATTGAAACTTACTATCAGGGAATGCCCTGATACTGTGTCAAACCTTAGGGACACCCAAATCAATAGGCCATGCCCTCTATCATGAGGGTTACTCTTGTGAAGCTTATGTAGGTAATGGAGAAGTTTAGACTAACTATAGGCATGCCTAAGAGGACCTATTTTGTTGCTCAAATGTGGCCTCAGTCTCTTGAAGCTGAACTCTGCAAGTGATATCATTGCCCTCTCCCCTACATGGGACAAGATATCTAGGGGTGAATGTCTCCCTGGTGACATGGGAGATGATTCCCAGTGATGAATCCAGACCTGACAATGGGGGATCAACAATTCCACCCTGACCAAAAGGGGGAAAAGTAGTGTAATTAACAAAGTATCAGTGGCAGAGAGAGGTCAAATAAAGTTGAGGCTACTCTGGGGGTTGCTCTTAAGCAAGCTTGAATTAGACCTTGCTAACTATCATAACCTGCCACCCCCCAATCAGGACCATTCAAGCCAATTGTAAAGAAAACTTAGGGCAATATACAAGATTCCACAAGTGTTCCATGCACTACAGTAACTTTCCAGAAGCCTACAATCTCCAGATTTTTCCCTAATCCAGATAAAACCTAAAAACTAAAACCTAGCCCAGCCTCTCCAGAACACCAGATAGTTCCATCTCCCTACTCCATGTTAGTGACAGATGCATCCAATAGCAAAAATTTAGAATTACCATAGCCCAAATTTCCGTAAAGAGAGGTATGGAAAGATCAAAGATGATGGTGGCGTTTTACATAGAAGATAGGATGTAACAAATGAATATAAATCCTGAGTCATTAAATTGATATCTCTTTTAGTCTCTAGTATTTCAGAGCAGCTAGAAGTAAAAACCTAGAAATGTGAAATTGTAACCCATGTCAAACTCTGAAATATATTCTACAACTAATTGTGGTGCTGTGCTTTGAAATTCATAGCTTTTTTGCATATGCTATTTTTCCACAAAAAAAAAGAAGGAAAAAGAGTTGATTGTGATGATAAAAAAAAATATGTAAGCCCTCTAGCCTCCTATATTCTGGAGCAGCTAGAAAGAAATATATGAGAGGATCATATGTTAGCCCATGGTAACTGTGGGATCTTTCCTGTAACCACTTGTTGAAGAGTGCTTTGAAAACTATTACTCATTTTATTTCTTTGATTTGTATATATGTTATACTATACAATAAAAAAGTTTAAAAAGCAGAAGTTCTTATTTTTTGATGTCCAATTTATTGTCTATTTTTTATTTTTTGGATTGAGCTTTTGTGCTTTATCTAAAAAAATCACTGTCTAACCAGAAACTGCGAAGGTTTGCACAGGTATTTTATTCTAGATATGTTTTAGTTTTAGGTTTCTCATTTCAGTCAGTGATCCAGTTTTAGTTAATTTTTCTATAGGTTGTTTTGCCAGTTTGAAAATATTATGTACCCCAGAAAAGCCATGTTTTAATCCTGATCCATTCTAGTGGGGGCAGCCATTTCTTTTAATTCTGATTCAATGCTGCAGGATGGAAACTTTTGATGAAATTATATTCACAGAGAAGTGACACATGAATTGTAGGTGTGGCCATTTGATTAGAGGTAGATGTGACTCCATCCATTCAGGGTGGGTCTTGATCAGTTTACTGGAGTCCTTTAAAAGAGGAAACATTTTGGAGAGACCTCAGAGTCAAAAGAGAGAGAGCCAGCAGAATCTTCAGAGCAGAGCTGACAGGTAGAGAACAGAGACATGGATGTTTGGAAATGCTGGAAGCCCAACAGATATCACCATGGAATGTTAAAGCAAGCTACAATGTGGAGAGAGCCAAGGGAAGCCAAGAGATGAAAGCCAGCCACAGAGAAGCTAAGTGCCAAACCCCCACAGGAACAAAGACTGAAAGTAAGAGTCCAGGAGCAAGGGACCAGAAGATACCAGTCACATGACTGCCCAGCTGACAGAGGGTTTCAGACCCATTGGCCTTTCTTGAATTAAGGAATCTTCCCTGAATGCCTTATTTTGGACATTTTTAGAGGCTTAGAACTGCAAACTTGAATCTTATTTAAATTCCTTTTTAAAAAGCCATTCCATTTCTGGTATATCGCATTCTGGCAGCTTACAAACTAAAACAGTTGTAGAATAATTAAATATTTCTTGCATATGGCTATCTAATTTTTTAAGCACTTGAGAAAAGAATATTCTGTTTCCACCAAATTGCTTTTGTACCTTTGAAAAGATGAATTAACCTGATATATGTGAGTCAGTTTGTGGAATAAGTAATGTGTTTCACTGATCTATTTATCTATCACAATGCCAGTACCACCCATTCTTTATTATTGTTGTTTTATAATAAGTACTAAGTAGTCAAGTACTCTAAGTCTTTCAGTTTTGTTTTTCTTTTTCAAATTTGCTTTGGCTATTTTAGATCCTTTGAATTTCCACATCAGTTTCCAAATATTGTGTATTTCCATAAAAAAGTCCTGCTGAAATTTTGTTTTGGAATGTGTTGATTTTATGGATCAATTTAATGGAGAATTTACTTCTTAACACTACTCAGCATTACAATTCATGAACATCATATATTTGTTCATAAATTGAGGTATTTTTTAATACTTCTGAGGATTAGTTTTTAATTTTTCATGTACAGTTATTGAATGTTAATGCCTGATTTATTAATGAGTGGTTAATATTTTAATGCTTTTAATGGTATTGTTTTTCTTTAAAATTATGATAGTTTTTACAAGTATATACAAATAGAATAAATTTTTTCTTCAATGATTTTATTGAGGTATAATCATACAAAATGTACCACCAGTGATTCACAGTATCATCACAAGTCTGTGCATTCATCTTCATAATTGATTTTTGAACATTTTAATTGTTCCACAAACAATACAATAAAATAAAAATTAAAAAGAACATCCAAAACATACCACCCCCATACCCCATTGTTTATCTATTTTTTCTTTTCTTTCTTACTCAATCTGTCCATATAATGGAGCAAGGGAATGTCAGTCACAAGGTTTTCACACTCACATATTCACGCCTTAAAAGCTCTACAGCTATTCAATATCTTCAAGAATCAAAGCTATTGGATTAAAGTTCAACAGTTTCAGATATTTCCTTCTGGCTACGCCAATATGCCAGAAACTGAAAAGGAATATCTATATACTGCATACCAGTAACCTCCAGAAAAACCTTTGACTCTGAAAGCTTTCAGCCACTGAAACTTTTTTTTTCATTTCTCTTCCCCCATTTGGTCAAAAAGTATTTCTCAATCTCATGAAGCCAGAGCCAGAATCATCCCCAATGTACCACATTACCAGGGATATTTAGACCCCTGGGATTCATTTCTCATGGGAGGCAATGGCAATGAGTCCACCTACAGATTTGGCTTAGGGAGAGAGGCCTCATCAAAGTAAAATAAGAGGTTCTCTGGGGGTGATTCTTAGGCATAGTCATAAGTATGTTTAGCTTCTCCTTTGCAGGAATAAGTTCCATAAGGGCAAGCCCCAAGATCGAGGGCCTGGCCCATCAAATTGGATATCCCCAGTTCTTGTGAGAAAATCAGGTCTTCCCCAGGTGGGGACGTTTAGTATTTCCACCTTTTTCCACAGTCTCTCATGGAGACTTTGCAAATATATATTTTTAATTTTCTGCCCAGCTTACTCTGGGATATATCAGGGCATCATATCAACTTGTAAAACCAATAAGTTCTCTCTCCCTATTCATAATTCCCTGTATTATGGTTTTTGAATAACCTGACTATACACAAGTTAAATTAGATAGTGTGCTACCAAAAATATAAATTTTTCCCCAAATAAGTATCCCTTCCTTTGGTCTCACACAGAAGGTGAAGTTTTAAAATACTGGCAATATCATCTGTTACCTTTTATTCTAATGTTAATTCAGTTTTGAATCTTATTTTTATCTTCCCTGTTTATGTCAATATCATCAACTGTTTAAATATACTGATTTTTCCATCCCTTTGAGTTCTTTATATTTTGTTAGAGACCCTTGACATTCATGAATGACACAATAATCTACCTACCTACATGTCTATCTATCTAATTTATTAATCAATTTATAATCATCTGCAATATCTCACTCATTATCTCTATATCTACAGCTATATAGATACAGATATATAGCAGCAAAACCCCAGAAAGAGTCAATAAATTAACTTAGCTCCATTCCAAGTTGGTTAAATCTACATTTTTAGTTTCTTTAATAGCTTATGTTCTTAAAACTAGCCAATCCTTGATTTATAGCTACACACAGAATGATGGTGAGTATATCCAATCTTGAAGCACAGAATACAGAGTGGGGTGATTCTATAAAGGAAATTAATAATTCTGGCCTCAGAAAGGGGAAATATATGTTGTCCAGGCAAAAGCCAAAAGAAATTTTTACTATATACCATTACAGGCTGTTAATCACAAACACACATTTTTTTCCTCATGTATAAAAACTTCAAATAAGCTCTAATTAACATCAGAAAACTATCCCATTAGAATAGACTTTTGCTTATTGTTCTTACATTACCCAATCTTGTTAAACACATCTATTAGTTCTAGCAACTTTTTCTGATTGCACAGAATCTTCTACATTGAGAACCATGTGTTCTGGGAATAAACATGTTTCTTCTTTCAGATCTGTAATATGGTCTTAAAATTAACTTATGTTGCTTTATTGCATGAGGGAAAAAAGCAAGTGCAATGTTGAGTAGAAAGATAGAAAACAGACCTCTTGGAATTGTTCATTATCTTATAGAGTAAGCCTTCAGTCTTTCACTATTAACTATGATATTAATTTTTAATAGATTCCTTTTATCATTTTGAAGAATATCCTTCCTTTACCTAGATTGCTGAGATTGTTTTTGGCAGTGGATTTGGGAGGTTGTTGATGCTTTTATGTATCTGTTGAAATTATAAAGTTTTGATTTTTTATTGTTGTTAATATGGTAAAATGCATTGATGGATTTTCAAATTATGCTTGATTCTTACAATCCTGTGATAAATCCAAATTGATGAGGTTGTAGTATCCTTTTTACATATAATTGTATTTGATTTGTCAAAATAGTTGCATCTATATTTATAAGTGATACTGCTCTATGTTTTTCCCTTTGATGTGCTTTGTTTTGAAACATTTTAATTACAAAAGTTACAGGTTGGGTGGGCAATAGTGGCTCAATAGCAGAGTTCTCACCTGCCATGCTGGAGATGTGGGTTTGCTTCCTGGCACCTGCCCATGTAAAAAAAAAGTTACAGGTTTACAAAAAATTGTATGCAAAATACAGCATTGCCTTACATCCCTATTATTAATACTTTGAATTAGAGTATTACCTTTGTAACAATTGATGAAAAACATTATTATTATACTACTATAATCCATGGTTTACATTAGGGTGCTTTTTTCTTTACCCCATATATCACCCTATTATTAACACCTTGCATTAGTGTGGTACATTTGTTATAATTAATGAAAGAATATTTTTTCTCATCATGCCATTAACCATAGTCCATAATTTGGAGTAGGGTTCAGTGTGCTGTAGAATCCTATATTTTATCTTTAAATTTTTATTCTTGTAGCATACATACAACTTTAAGTATCCCTTTTTAACCACATCCACATATATAATTCTGTGCTGTTAATTACACAATCCACTTTGAAAACTTTATAATCAACCCAAATAAAAATTCTATACAATTTAAACATTAACTCCCCATTCCTGACCTCCAACCCATCCCCTGGTGACCTACATTCTAGATTCTAGATCTAGGAGGTTGCTTTTTTTAAATATTTCATATCAGTAGGCTCATACAATATTTGTCCTTTTCTGTGTGGCTTATTTCACTCAACATAATGTCTTCAAGGTTCATCCAGATTGTTGAATTTATCAGATCTTCATTCATTTTTTTGTATGCTGCGTGGTGGGGGTCACATTTCATTCTTTTTCCATGTGAGTACCCTGTTACTGTAGCACCATTTCTTGAATTTTTGGATGTTTTTTCCATTTGTTTATTTGTTTTTTGGGGAAGTGCATGGGCCGGGAATTGAACCCATATCTCCTGCATGGCAGGCGAGAATTTTAGCACTGAACTACCCTTGCACCCTTCAATCATTCATTTATTTTTTAATATGGCAGGCTTCAGGAATCAAACCCAGGTCTCTGGCATGGCAGGTGAGAACTCTGCCACTGAGTAACTATTTCCTGCCCAATCATTCATTTTTAATACTGCATAATATTCCATTGCATACCACATTTTATTGATCCAGTCAATGACTGATGAACACTTGGGTTGCTTAAATCTTCTGTTAAATGCAAATAATGCTGCTATGAAAGTGGGTGTGCAAATATTTTTTGAGTCCTTGCTTTCAATTCTTTTTGTTATAGCCCTATTAGAGGCATAACTGGGTCACTTAGTAATTTTACACATATTTCTTAGAACTGCCAAACTGTCTACTACAGAGGTTTCTACATTCCCACTATTTCTCCACATCGTCTCCAGCACTTTTTATTTCCTATTTTTAATAGTAGCCATTCTAGTAGGTGTGAAATGATATCACTTTATAGTTTGTTGTATATTTCCATAATACCTAATGATATTAAAGTGTTCATGTGAATTTTAGTCATCTTTGTATGCTCTTTGGAGAAGTGTTGATTCATGTATTTTGCCCATTTCATTGGGTTGCTTCTTTCTATTACTGAGCTGTAGGATTCCTATGTATATTCTGGATATTAAGCCCTTATCAGATACATGGTTTCCAAATATTTTCTCCAACTGAATAGGTTCTCTTTTCATTTTCTTGATAAAGAAAAAAATAATTCACAAAAACTAAATTTTGTTTAGGTCCAATTTGCCTAATTTTTATTTTGTTGCTTGTGCTTTGGGTATAAAGTCTAATAAACCTTTGACTGACAAATTCCTGAAGGTGCTTTCCTATATTTTCCTCTATAAGTTTTATCGTCCTCATAGTTACATTTAGATCTATGATTCAAGATGTTATATTTTATATATGGTGTGAGGTAGGGAATTGCCATCATTATTTTGTGTATGGATATCCAGTTTTCCCAGCAATATTTGTTGAAGATATTATTCTTCTCCAATTAGTGGATTCCACAGCCTTGTCAAAAATCAATTGGACACAAATGTGAGGACCTATTACTGAATTCTCAATATGGTACCATTGGTCTATATATCTTCCCTTGTTCCAGTACCATGCTGTTTGAACATTGTAGTTTTCTAATAAGATTTAAAGACAGAAAATGTGCGACCTCCAACTTTGTTCTTCTTCAAGATGGATTTGGCCATTCAGGACAATTTACCTTTCCAATTAAATTTGACAATGGGCTTTTCCATTTCTGAAAGTAGACTGTTGGAATTTTAATTGGGATTGCATTGAATTCGTAAATAATTTTGGGTAGAATTGATATTTTAACAATATTGAGTCTTCTGTCTTCTGATCCTTGAACATAGAAATTCTTTCCATTTATTTAGATATTATTTGATTTGATTTTACAAAGTATTGCAGTTTTCCATGTATAAGTCCTTCATATCTTTGGTTAAATTTATTCCTAAATAATTTATTGTTTTAGATGCTATTGTAAAGGAATTATTTTTCTTGATTTCTTCTTCATATTTCTCATTACTAATGTATAGAAACACTAATGCTGTTTGCCTGTCAATATTGTATCACATCAATTTACTGAATTTCTTTATTAGCTCTAGTAGCTTTGTGGTAGATTTTTCTGGACTTTTATATATATAGGATCATGTCACCTGCAAACATTGGAATTTTACTTCTTCCTTTACAATTTGAGTCACTTTATTTCTTTTTTTTTTGCCTAATTGCTCTAACTAGAACTTCTAGCACAGTGCTGAATAACAGTGGTGACAGTGGGCATCCTTATCTTGTTCCTGATCTTGGAGGAAAACCTTTCTGTATTTTACCATTGAGCATGATGTTAGCTGTGGGTTTTTCATATATGTCCATTATCATGTTGAGGAAATTTCTTTGTATTCCTGTCTTTGGACTTTTTTGCTCTGTGTTGTCAGTAGTAGGGTTTCCCTTCTCATTCCTGATTTTGTTTATATGTGTCTTCTCTCTCTTTTCTTTGCCACTCTAGCTAAGTGGTTGTCGATTTTATTGTTCTTTTAAAATATGAATGTTTGGTTTTCTTAATGCTCTGTATTATTTAATATGCTCTATTTCATTTATTTCTGCTCTAATCATTTTTATTTCTTTCCTTCTTCTTGCATTGGGTTTAATTTTTTTTTGTTTATGTTTTGTCTCCAGGTGTGCAGTTAAATCTTTGAATTTAGCTGCTTCATTTTATTGTAGGCATTTAGGGTTATAATGTCCCTCTCAGCACTGCCTTTGCTGTATCCCATAAGTTTTTATATGTTTTGTTTTCATTTTCCTTCATCTCAATATAGTTACAAATTTCCCTTTTAATTTCTTCTTTGACTCATTGATTGTTTAAGAGTGTGTTATTTAACTTCCATATATATGTTGACTTTCCAGGTGTCCAATTCATATTGATTTCCAGCTTCATTCCTTATGGTATGAAAAGATGCTTTATGTAATATTTTAATTTTTAAATTTAATGAGACTTATTTTGTGACCAAACATGGAGTCTGTACTGGAGAATGATTTGTTCACCATTCAGAAGAAGGTATATACTGCTGTTTTGTGGTGCAACCTTGTATATATATCTGTTAAGTCTAGTTCAATTGCTATATTTTTCAAGTTTTGTGTCCTTATTTACTTTCCATCTAAATGTTCTAGTTACTGATTTCATTCATGTGTTTAAGTCTCCAACTATTACTATAGACATGTCTAGTTCTCCCTTTGGTTTTGCAAGTGTTTACCACATGCGTTTTGGTGAACCATGATTAGACCAGTAAATATTCATGATTGTTTTTTATTCTTGGTCGGTTGCCCCTTTCATTAATATATAGTATTCTCCTTTGTCTCTTGCAACAGTCTTTTTACATAAAGTGTCTTTTTTCTATATTAGTATATCTAAGCTACCCCAGATAGTTTTTGAATACTATTTGCATGGAACATCTTTTTCCATCTTTTAATTTTCATTGTCTCCCTTTTCCTTTCTTGCAACCTCTTTTTCTGTATAGCTGATCTTTTGTGATATATCTGACTGATCCCTTTCTCATTTCTGTTTATCTACATTTTGAAAAGACTTATTTTCTGAAGTTTGTATTGCACAACTTTGTCTATAGACAACTAATTTGAAAATATACCAACTTAGCTTTAACAACATGCATATATTCATTTCCCATCTACCCTTCTGTTTCATCACTGTATGTTGGTTTTCTCCCACAGTTCCTCTTTATATCTTGCATGCCCATAATTAATAAATATGTATTTTCTAGTTCAATTGGATTCTGATTTTCTGACTCTTATAAAAATTAAAGCGTTGCCCTGTAGATTGAGGATACTATTCTATTAGGTTTTGTGTTCACACTTATAGATGCCTTTATTGAAGATCTTCATTTCTTCACACTACTCCAACCATTCTCTGTTCACGTTTCTTTCAATCTGCAGAATTCCTCTTAATTCTTTTAGTGAAAGTCTTTTGTTGAGAAACTCAGTTTCCGTTTATCTGTGAATATTTTAAACTCCTCTTCATTTTTGAAGGACAGTTTTGCTAGATAAAGAATTTTGTCAGTTTTTCCCTCCAGTACATTTAGTATATCACATTACTGCCTTCTCAATTCCATGATTTCTGATGAGAAATCAGAACTTTTTCATATTGAGGATATCCTTTATGTTATGAACCAGTTTTTTTTTGCAGCTTTCAGAATTTTCCCTTTATCTTTGGCCATTTGACATTCTGACTGGTATGTCTCAGAGTAGGTCTATTAGGGTTTATTTGGTTTGTAGTATATTGTACTTCTTGGATATGTTTTTCATGTTTGAAAATTTTATGTTTTTCATAAGTTTGGAAATTTTGGGTCTTCATTTCTTCAAATATTCTTTCTGCATCTTTTCCCTTCTCTTTTCCTTCTAGGGTACTCATGGCATGCATATTTGTGCACTTCATGCTGTCACTCCAATCCCTGAGATGCTGCTCATTTTTTTCTTTTCTTTTCTCAATCTGTTTTTTACTATATGATTTCAATTGTCCTGTCTTGTAGTTCAATTATTCTTTCTTCTATCTGTTAAAATCTACTGCTGTGTGCCTCTAGTGTATTTTTAATTTCCATTATTGTACCTTTCATTCCCACTTTTGTGAAGTTTCTTTTTAAACTTTCAAGTTCTTTATTCTCACAAACTGTCTTCTCAAAATCCTTTAGTTCTTTATCTGTATCTTCTTTCATCTCCTTGTATTGATTTAGGAGATATGTTTGAATTTCCATGATTAGTTGTTCCAAATGCCATATCTCCTTTAAAGTTTTACTTTTTCCCTTGACTGAGCCACACCTTCTTCTTTCTTAATATGGCCTGTAATTTTTTATTGATGTCTGGGTATCTGATTATCTTGATGTGTTAACTCTGATGGTCAGTTTCTCCCACTTGCCTAGGGTTTTACTGTTGATTGGCTTTGTGTTGTTGCTCCTTTGGTTTTTGGTTCAACTTGTTCTGTACCTTTAGAGTACTTCTTAACTGTTCAGATTTTCTCAGCTATTGTTCATCTGATTCTTGCCCTGGATATGTAGTGTGATTTTTTTTGTTTTTTTGATCCATGGTGCAGGAATCAAATCCCAAGTCTCCTGCATGGAAGGCAGGCATTCTAACCACTGAACCACCCATGCATCCTGTGGTATGATTTTTAAGTTTGCACATTTTGTGCAATTTTTCACCTCCAGGAAAAGCTTCCTTTCCTCTGCTCTTTTTATCACAATTTTGATCTGTTCTATTTGCTTTTGTGCAATGTTTTCTCTCTAGCTCTTATAATTTGTTTAAAATTTATCCTTCATTCATCACTTCCTTTCTTACACTCTTCAGTTCTGTGAACTGTCTTGTCTTACAGCAGTTCAGTTTTTCCACTTCATTTTTCCATGACAGTATTTGCCTCTGGTTTCTTTCCTGAAACAGTGTCCTGTCTTGGACAGCCAGCTGCATCAATACACAAAGCTCCATTTTGTATGTGTTACAGGAAACAGAGAATGGATTGAGTGTGTGCATCTTTTTCCAACACTTCTATCATGATTCCCCCTCCCCCCCATCAGGGATTCTTTGTATGTGGCACTCCACAGCTGCTTGTTCTGTGGCCTGGGTTTTTGCAGACTTGGGTTTGTGCCTAGGTATGCATGGAGTTCTAACTCACAGTTGGGAGTTAATGATCTCAATCAGTGGCATTATGGACCTGAGCCATGCTGCCTCTGTGTGTATACTACCTTGTGTAGGACAGAGTGACAGGGAGGGTACCAGATTGGCAGGTTTGGGTTGAAAATCCCCTAGATGATTTTTCTTTTTCTTTGATTTAGTGTTTGCAGAATCCTTGTCTAGTCTAGTTCATCCTTTGGGGATTCAAACAATTGGAATTATTAGTTGATTCTAAGGGGAGACTTTTCCAGGGGATGTCTGATATTGCCATATCTATGACTTCACTGTCCCTAGTTTGGTTTTGACATCTGAATAATGTTGGCCTCTTTTGAAAATTTTCTGGACATGCTTGTTTAGAATTTAGTATTGTTGTTTCCCTTAAAATATTTGGCAGAATTCAACTATGATGCCATCTGGGCCTGGAACTTTCTTTTGGGAGTTTTTTAAGTTTAAATACAATTTCATTAATGTATACTAGATGATTTCATTTATCTTTTTCATTTTGAATGATCTTGGTAACCCCTATCTTTCAAATAATCTTTCAATTTCAATTAAATTGTTGGCATAATTTTTTCATAATAGTCCATGATTATACCTATAGAATCTATAGTGAAAAAATTTTGTTTTTCTTCTTGATTCATGATTAACCTTGTAGGCTATCATTAATTTTATTTGTCTTCACAAAGAACCAACATTTGGCTTACTGATTTTATCTATTTTTATAGTCAATTTCAATGATTTATGCTCTGATCTACATTGTTGACTGTTTTCTGTTCTGTTTGGGCTTCATTTGCTTGTCTCTTTCAAGTTATCTAAGGTGGAACCTGAAGTCATTGATTTCAGTTATTTCTTCTTTTTTAATCTAGGCATTTATTTAGTGCTAAACTTTTTCTCTAAAATTCCCTTTATCTATAGTCCACTTATTTTTATATGTTGAATTTATATTTTCATTCAGTTCAAAATACTCTCTAACTTTACTTTTTGGTTACTTAGAAGTATGTAATTTTCTTTCTAAATATTTGGGGATTTTCCTGAGATCATTCTATTATTGATTTTGAATGTAATTTTATTGTGGTAACAGAACATTACTTTATGTGACTTGAATACCTTAAAGTGTATTGAAACTTGTTGATTTCCTAGAATATGGTCTATCTTTTCATGTGTTCTCTATGCCCTGGGTAAAAATATACATTCTGCTTTTGGTGGGTACAGTGTTCTGTGTGTTGATTAGGTCAAATTAGTTGCTAGAACTGTTCATGCCTTTGATATCTTAGCTGAAATTCTTTTCTACTTGTTTAGTCAACTATTGAAAAAATGGTGCAGAAATTTATTAGAATTGTAGATTTACGTATTTATCTTTGAAGTTCTGTTTTTCTACATGAGTTTTTCTTTGTAGGCTGCTTGGTACGGTTATATTTCATTCCTTTTCCATGTGAGTATCTCATTATTGCATTACCATTTTTTGAATTTTGTTTGTTTGTTTTTGTTTGTTCATTTCTGGAGGAAGTGGATGGGCTGGGAATCAAACCCGGATCTCCTGCATGGCATTTCTACATGATTTTTGAATTTCTGTTAGAAGATGACATAAAGGTTTATGATTAAGTACTCTTGATTAATAGATAACTCTATTATTATTATATATTTTATTTCAATTGTTTATTCCCCTTTATTCCTGCTTTCTTTAACTTTAATGCATATTTTTACAGTTGAATTTTATCTATTTTGTCAGCTTATTATCTATAACTCTTTGTTTTGTCATTTTAGTGATTTCTCTGATTTATACTATACACCTGTAACTTATCATATTTGACTTTCCAGTGTTATACTAATTCACATATACTACAAAATCATACAATATAATTCTGTTTCCCTTCTGGATTTTGTGCTATTGTTGTAACATATTTTATTTCTTTATTATATACCCAACACACTGGTGACATTTCTGCTTGCTTTAAGCTTGTAGAAAAAAATCATTTATATTTACCCATGCAATTATCACTTCTAGTGCCCTTCATTCCATTTCATAAATCCAAGTTTAAGTGTGTTGTCATATTTTTTCTGCTTGAAGTAGTTATATTTCCATTTCTTGGTATGTAAGACTACTTGTGATGAATTATTTTATCTATTTATATCTGAAAATCCTTAGTTTATCTTTTAAAAATATTTTTATTTTGAAATAATTGTAGATGGACATTGTAAGAAACAATATTGAAAGATTTCTCACAGAATGGTGGCATGAAGACCTCTTCAATCACTGTGCTCATTAAAAATATATAATAGGAAAACATTAGGAAAAGCAACTATGTAAAGGCTTTGAAAATTGTCCTCAGAGCATATACCAAATGGAAAAAAATATTTATTCAAGAAAATCTACTAAATCTCAGTAAGAAAACAGAGTATCTGTGGCATTTTAGTTCTGACCCATTCCCTCCACCATCTTGTTTTCCAGCTCAGTGAGAGGGCCACTCTACTTCAGGTAGGCATAGCCAAGAAGGCTGATCTCCCTCTCTATATGTCAGATGATGATTTTTCCCTAAGAAGATCACAATGCTAGTGTTTTCTCCCATATCTCAGCAACTTGTAGAAATTCTGTTCAAAAAGTGCAATTGAGAGATCTGGGTCTCCCATCTTCCACTAAGTCTGCATTCATATTGTGGAAGCTCCTCGACATGTACAGCAAGTTGATAATGCAGAAGCATGGATCACCTTCCCCCAGCTTCTTTGTAAAGTGGAGGTACCCCCCAAAATAAGGGGCAAGCTGAGATAAGCAGAAGCTATCATTCTGAACCAGACCCCTGCCCAGTGAATGGGCATGTCATACTGAGAACAGGGATGCTGTGTGTGTGGTGTTTTGAAGCTGTGTGTGCCACAGAAAAACATGTTCTGCAATCTAATGCTTTCTTATGGGTGTAATCCCATTGAACATAGAACACTTTATTTTTTTAATAGAGAAGTTTTGGGTCTCCAGAGAAATCATGCACAAAATAAATTATTCCCTTATACCACCCCACTGACAACACTTTACGTTGGTGTGGTATATTTGTTACAATTTATGAAAGCATATTTTTATTATCATGCTAATTAAAGAACATTGTTTGACTTAAGGTTCACTCTATGTGTAGTGTAGTTCCATGGACTCTTTTAAATTTTGTATTCATTTACTGTATATATAATCTATCATTTCCCTTTTTAATGATATTCAGATACATATTTTTGTGTAATAAATTGCATTCACAATGTTGTGCTACTATTACCACCATCAATTACCAAAACATGTCTATCATTCCAGTAGGAACCATGCAAGTTGTAATCCTTAACTTCCCATTCCTTATCCCCATCCCATCCCCTGGTAACCTGTATCTAGATTCTGACTCTATGAGTTTGCTTATTCTAATTGATTCAGATCAGTGAGACCATACAATATTTGTCTTTTTTCTGTCTGGCTTACTTAACAATGCCTGAAGGTTCATCCATGTTATCACATGTATTAACACTTCATTCCCTTTTATAGCTGAATAATATTCCACTAAATATAAATAATACATTTTATTTATCACTCTTTGGTTCCTGGATGTATGGGATGCCTCCATCTTTTGACAATTGTGAATTTTGCCACTACAAACATTGATATACAAATATCAGCTTGAATCCCTGATTTCAATTCCTTTTGGGAGATACCTAGTGGTGGAATTCCTCAGCCATGTGATAGTTCTACAGTTTGTTTTCTGGGGAAATGTCAAGCTGTCTTTCACAGTGGCTGCACAAATTTCCATTGCCATCAGCAATTATTGAGCATTCTTCTTTCTCCACATCCTCTCCAATCTTGTAATTTGCTGTTTTTTATAGTAAACATTCTTATGTGTATGAAGTGGTATCTCATTGTCTTCTTTATTTTGCATGGGCAGGCACTGGGAACTGAACCCAGGTCTTTGGCATGGCAGGCAAGAACTCTGCTTGCTGAGCTACCATGGATTGCCCTCATTGACATTTTTATTTGCATTTCTATGACAACTAATGAGGTTGAGCATCACTTCATGTGCTTTCTGGTTATTTGTATATCTTCTTTGGAGAGATGTATGTTCAGTTTTTGGCCCATTATTTAATTATTTTTTTGTCTTTTTGTTAATAAGTTGAAAGATTTCTTAATATATCCTGGATCTTAATCCTTTATTGGATAAATGTTTATGAAATATTTTCTTCCAGTTTTAGGTTGTTTTTTTTACTTTCATGATAAAAGCTATTGGGCACAAAAGTTTTTAATTTTGATAAGTCTTCTTCCCATATTTTCTTTTGTTGCTGGTGCTTTAGGTGCAAAGTCTAAGAAACCACTGTTTATGGTAAGGCACTGCAGATAAGTCCTTATGTTTTCTTCTAGGATTTTGATAGTTCTATGTCTCTTATTAAGACCTTTGATACATTTTGATTTGATTTTTGTACATTGTGTGAGTTAGGGGTCCTCCTTCTTTTAGTCATAAATTGAAAAATAGTTTTCCCAGCTCAATTTGTGAAGAGAATATCCTTTCTTAGTTGAGTGGTATTTGTGACCTCATCCAAAATCAGTTGGGCATAAATGTGAGGGTTGATTTCTGAGCTCTCAATTCAATTCCATTGGTGTATATGTCTGCCTTTTTGCCAGTAACATGTTGTTATGATTACGGTGGCTTTGTAGTAAGTTTTAAGATCAGGAACTGTGAGTCTTCTCACATCATTCTTCCTTTCCAAGATGACTTTAGCAATTCAGGGCCTTTCTTCTCTAAGCTGATTTAAAAAGTTGTATAAAACAACATGTATATGAGTGTATTGTTGGCTCTATAACATTTAGAATTGTAATATGTTTGATAACAACAGAATAAAGTGTGGGAGAAAAATCTATGTTGAGTAAGGGAATGACACCAGATAGTCACTCAAATTGAAAGGAAGAAATGAAAAACACCAGAAATGGTAAATAAGAAATGTATAAGAATAAATTCTATACATATATACATTACTCTCTTTTCTTTTCTCAGCTTCTCTAAAGGACAAAGTTTTACAAATGATAGTTATAACAATCAATTTTTTGTAACATATGTAGATGTAATAACCATAATTATAATAATAATAGTGCACAAATTGGAAGAAATAGCAGAGATATATAGGATAACATTGCAATAGCTCACTGGAATTAAGGTAGTATAAATCTGAAGTAGAATATTATGGATGATGATGTACATTCTAAACACTAGAGCCACCATTAAGAAAATAACAAGTACAAGAACAAAGGAACAAATTTTTTATGACATAGATTAAACCATAAATTAGTTGGAAGGGGTAAATTTTACCCTATCAACAATAACATTAAATATGAAATGATAAATCTGTGTTGATTATTGTGCAATGTATGGAGGTGTAATTTGTATACAGTAGCAGCACACAGGAAAGTAAAGGAAACGGAACTATGGAAGAGAAATGTTTTGTATGCTTTTGTAACCAACTTTGTGACCAACTTGATTTGAACTAGACTGTTACATATTATTTATAACCCTTAAGACACCAATGGAAAATTACAAAAATATCTAGAAAAACTTTTAGCAGAATTAAAATGTTATATTTAATAGAAAAGAAAGCCCCAAGGGAGTAACAGAAGAGTGAAGAATATGTGAGACATATAGAAAACAAAAATATGTGAAAATATTCCATCTATAACAATAATGCAATGAATTTGTGCAGTGCTCATCCCAACGGAGAGATTTTGTATTCATAAAAAACATTATCCAGTTATATTCTGTCTACAGTAGTCAAATTTTGAATTCAGAGATACAAACAATTTGAAATTAAAAAGATGGTAAATATATCATACAAATAGTAAACATAGGAGAGCTAAATTGGCTATGTTAATAACATACAAAATAATCTTTAAAGTTAAAATTGTCAGTAGTAATAAAGAAGTACATTTTTAAATGATAAAAAAGGTCAATCCAACAGGAAGATTTACGCATTATAAACTTATACGTACTTTACAAGAAAATTCTAAAATACATGAGGCTAAAACTGACTGAATTGACAGAGAAATAGACAAACAATAATAGTTGAAGATTTCAATGCCCATTTTCAATAACAGATATAGCAAATAGGCAGAATATCAACAAGGATATAGAAGAAAGGCATGAGATGGCCATAAATCAACTAGACTGAATATCTATCCATCTCTATCTCTATCTTTATCTCTATTCTATCTCTACCTCTACCTCTATCTCTATTTATCTATCCATCTATCTATCATCTATCGATCGATTGATCTATCTAAATTCCAAAAGAGATTATGCATTAGTATCAGGTGCATATAGAACATTGTTCATGATAGACCACATGCTTGGCCATTAAACAATTTTAATAATTTTAACATGATTGAGATAATACATATATTCTCTGATCAAAATGGAATAAAATTAGAATTCAATTTCAAAAGGAATTTGGGGAAATTAACAAACATGTGTAAATAAACCTCACACTACTGAATAATCAATGGGATAAAAAGGAGACATGACAAGGGAAATCAGAATTTTTTAAAGATAAATGCAAAAAATGCAATGTTTCAAAATTCATCAGAGGTAAATACAGCAATTCACAGGGAGAAATTTACATGAATAAATGCCTATATTAAAAAGAAAAAAGAGCAACAAAAGAAAAAATAGACAAATTTGAATTCATCAAAGTTTAAAACTTTAGTGCATCACAGGAAATTGCCATGAAAGTGAAAAGACAACCTACAAAATGGGAGAAAACAGTTGAAAATCATATATCTGATAAAAGTCCTATTTAGGGTGAGAGAAATATTTTGGTAATGGGTGGTGGTAATGGAAGCACAACATTATGACCATAATTAACAACACTGAAATATATATGTCTGAAAGTGGTTAAAAGGTGAATTATTAGGCTGTATATATGGTTGGTGAATAAAATATTTTTAAAAATCCATAAAACCACACTACACAAAAAGTAACCCCTAACTTAACCCGCAAACTATAATTAATAATACAAGTATTAAAATTTGCTTTCATCAATTTTAATGAATATTCCACATCAGTGCAAGTTGTTAATAATAGGGTAGTATATGTGAATCTTCTATTTAATATATATTCAATCTATAAACCCACAACTTCACTAATAAAGAAAATCAATCCAGAATATATGAAGAAGTCCTAAGACAACAACAACAAAAAGACAAATATCTAATGAAATAATGAAATAATATCTAATGGAATAACGAATAATGGTCAATGATATCAAAGAAGAGATATGAATGACCAATCAACACATGAAAAGATGTTAAACATCATTAGCCATTAGGGAAATGCAAATCAAATCCAAAATGAGATGCAACTTCACATATGCCAGTATGGCTATCATTTTTTTAAAAAGACAGAAAATAGTAAGTGTTGGAGGGGATGGAGAGAAATGGAGATCCTCATACATTGTCAGTGGGATTATAAAATAGTGTACTCACTGTTGAACTGTGGAAAAAATTTGACAGTTCTTCAAAGAGTTAAATATAGAATTTCCATGTCATAGCACTTCAACCCCAAAGAACTGAAAAGAGGAACTCAAAAAGAGATATGGCTTTGCCAATGGTTATAAAAATATTACTCACAGTAGCTGAAAGATGGGAGCCACCCAAAAGGCCATCGACAGATGAAATGATAGAAAAAATGTTGCATATACATACAGTGGATTCTTATTTGGTAATAAAAACTAATAAAGTATTGATACATGCTGCAACATGGATGAGTCAAAAAAACAGTATGCTAAGTAATAAAGTCAGTCATGAAAGATGACATATTCTTTGATCAAATTTATAAGAAATATTCAGAATAGATAAATCTATATAGAAAATGAATTATTGGTCACCTAAGGTTTGGGTTGGGAGGAAATGGGGAAAGGCTGGTCATAAGTATGGAGTTTCTTTTTAGGCTAATTAGAAAACTCTAAAATTGATGTGGTGGTGAATATACAATCCTATGAACATAGTGAAAGCCATTGAAATGTACTTTAAACAGACAGTATATGAAATTGTACTTTAAATGTATGGCATGTGAAATTTATCTTAATAAAGGTGTTTAAAATAATAGAGCAGATATATAATTTACAATTTCCCCCAAAGATAAAACTATTGTACAGTATCAGAACCAGGATATTGATGTCAATACATTAGTGATATGGAATATTTCTATCATCAAAAGAATCACTCATGTTACCCTTTTATCACTACACTCACCTCTGTCATCCCACTCCTCATTTTGATCCTAAAAGTGACCATCAGTAACCAGTTTTCTAATGCCAAATATTTGTAATTTGAAGACTGAAATGTAAATGGAATAAAACAGTATAATATAACATAATGATGGGCTTTATTGACTCAGCATAATTTCCTATAATTTCATCCAAGTTATTTCATGTATATGTAGTTTGTTCATTTTTACTGCTTTGCTGTACATCATGGTATGAATTTCCCACAGTTTGTCCAACCATTCACCTTCTGAAGGACTGCTGTGTTATATCCATTTTGGGGCAGTTGTTTCTGGACAAAGGTGGTGGATTCTTTTGCCCGATGTGTTCAAATGACCAATTACTAAAACACAGGGGTTTCAAAAAGAGAGAAAGTTTATTGTTAGGGGTGTAGCAGGAGAGTAGATGGGCAATCAACCCAAAATCTGTATCCCTGAACTGCAGTGATTCTTCTAGTTTTACAGAATTAAAAAATGGACAGGTTTAGGAAAATGAGCACAGTAGCCCCAGATGATGTAATTAGAGGTTATCTAATTATTAAGCATGCACAGATTAATCACATTAAGCATACACAGATTAATCACATGCTTAGTTACAGAGTGTATGTAAGAAAAAGGCAGCCTTAATGTGGTGATGGGTGCAATTTTTAGTATTATTATGAGATATAGGTGACTTTTAGTTTAAAGCCTAAGCTACTGTACATGTCAGGTGGGCCCATTTTGGTTAGATCCAGTCTTGGTTGTCAAGATAATTTTGAACTCGGAGTGGGTTAGTTCTGGACTGACCTGAGACCCTTCATTAATGAACATTAGGGGCTGTCTTTAATGATTACAAGACTCTAAGGTTGAAAAACTAGATAAATGAAGGTTAGTCATAAGGTTTTACAATCTCAGGGGCAGAAGATAAAGGCTATAAAATCACATCAGAGATCAAGGCAGCTGAATTACAGTTCAGAGATTTCAGGTATTACCCTCTGTCTACTCTAATATACCAGAAAGTGAAAAGGAATATCTATATAATGATTTAGTAATCAAAATCACCCCTTAAATTCTAATTTATCATTTATGCTATTATGAATAAAGCTGCTATGAATATCCATTTGCAGGTTTTTATGTGAACAAAAATTTTAATTTAGAGGTGATGCCACTAACATGGCAGTGAAAGACATTCCATGGAAAAGTCTTTCCTTCAAATAAGCTAATAAAAGGACAAATCCCACTTACTTATAACTCTGGATGATGATAGCCACTGCAGAAGACTTCACAAATGCCAAATCAAAGAAAAAGAAAAATAATTTCCAAGACTGGTATATGCAGACCATAGAGCCACTGATAGCAGCAAGTTAGAAGCCCGAGCATATACGGGAAGAGGGACCCAAATCTGCACATACCTAGGGTATGTGAGTTGTGCTGTATGCGTCATACTAAAGGGGCCCCAGGGAAAAAAAGAAAGACCACAGCAGAATGGTTGGTAAGAGGTGTGTGTGCTCAATACAGTCTCTATTGGCTGGACCACCTAAATTCAAAATGAACATTTCTGCATTAACCCACCTTTCTGGATTGACTCCATATGGCTCTCTGGAGTGGGAAACCCTAATAAGAAATAAACTAAGGGCAGAAAATCTCATAGAGATAGAAAAGGGGAGAGGTGTTGAATTACCATAAGATAGGATGAGTCTGAGAATTGAAAAGTGTGAGGAAAAGGAGGCAATGACTGATGGAGATAATTTGAAAAAATTGTAAGAGCTTGCCAGAAAATTCAGCACAAAAGTAAACAAAACAGATCAAGATTCTGAAAGAAAGAAGAGAGGATAAGAAGCTTTCTCCTGAAGGTGAAACAATTGCATGAAAAATGCAATCTTAACAATAGTACCACATATGCATGGCAAGAATCAGATGAAGAATAGCTGGAAAAAATTGGAACAGTTTAACATGGACTATTTTAAAGTTAAGGATCAGTTGGATCAAGCATGAAAGAAGACACTGAACTCAAAGCCGTAAACAATAAAGTCTAGACAAGAAGGAGAAACTGACCTTCAGAGTTAACTCATCAAGATACTTAGACGGCCATGCATCAGCAAAAAATTTCAAGTTATACTAAGAAACAGGAAGATATGGCTTAGCCAAGAGAACAAGTTAAAATCTCAGAGGAGGCACAAATTTGCAACAGTTAACTAAAGACATTCAAACAAATCTTCTAAATTAATTCAAGGCCATAAAGGAAAATATGGGTAAAATGATAAGAGATATTAAAATGGCAAAGTGAGATATGGGGCCTTGTTCATTCTTTTGGATATGAATATCCAGTTCTCTCAGCACCATTGTTGAAAAGAGTATATTGTCACATTCATGTGGATTTGACAGCCTTGTCAAAAATCAATTGACTGTGGCTCAGTGGCAGAATTCTCACCTGCCTTGCCAGAGACCCAGGTTTAATTCCTGGTGCCTGCCCATGCAAAAAAAGGGGGGGGGGTAGAAAATCAATTGACCATAAGTGTGAAGGTCTATTTCTTAACTCTCAATTCAATTATATTGATCTGTATATCTAGCTTTATGCCATTACCATGCTGTTTTGACCACTGTAACTTTGTACATGCTTTCAAATCAGGAAGTGTGAATCCTTCATTAGGAAAATTTGATATCCATATTCCAAAGAATGAAATAGGACATCTTATTTGAAAATTAACTTTAAATGGTTCAAAGATTTGAGAGAAGATCCAAGATGATTAGCTCCGAGAAAACAATATACAGAAGCATCGTGAAGATCTTGTGGTTGGTCATGGATTCTTGGACTTTTCTTACAAAGCATAAGCAAAGAAAGGGGAAAAAAGTTAAATTAAACCTCTTCAAACTTAGATATATTTTCCTTCAAATAAAGGACTTTGCCGAGGAAGAAAAAGGTAAACTACAAAAGGAGAGGAAATATTTGGAAACCGCATATCAGATAAAGGTTTAAAATACAGAATATATATTTAAAAATCTACAACTCAAAAATGAAAAGACAAACAACAAAATTAACAAATGGGCAAAAGGCTTTAATGAAACTTTCTGAAAGAGGAAATACACGTGGCTGCAAACCATATGAAAAGATGATAAACATCAAAAGCTTCTAGGAAAATGCAAAACAAAACCAAAATGAGGTATAATATCTCACCCACTAGAATAGACACTGCTAACCCCCCCAGAAACTAAAAGTGTTGGAGATGATATGGAGAAATAAGAACATTTATTCACTACCCATGAGAATGCAGAATGGTTTAGCCATGGACGAAGACAATTTGGTGTTTTGTAAAGAAGCTAGGTATAGAATTGCCATATGATCTGGCAATCCTGCTACTAATATATACTCAGAAGAGCTGAAACAGAGATGTAAACAGATATTTGCATGCCAATGTTCATAGCAGCATTAACAATTGACAGAAGATGGAAACAGAAATAACCAGTGTCCATCAATAATCAATTGATAAACAAAATATGGTATATAAATATGATGGAATATTATTTAGCAGCATGAATGAATAAAGTCCTAATTCATGCAACAACATGAATGAACCCTGAGGATGTTCTGTTGAGTGAAAGAAGTCACACACAAAAGGACAAATATTGTATGGTCTCATTAATATGAGCCAATTACAATGAGCAATCTCCTGGAGTTAAAATTTAGAGAAGAACTTACCAGGAAATAGAATAAGGGCACAGAATGGGAAAATGATGCTTAATTTGTTAAGATTTTCAATGAAGTTGATTGTAAATGTTTGAAAATGGATAGAAGTAATGTTAGAACATTATTGTGAGTGTATTTAACGGCACTGAATTGTGGGTGTGATGTTGGCTGAGAGGGAAATTTTAGAGTAGTGTATGTCACTAGAAAGAAACCAAGTTGCTAAAACATAGGCCTGTATTACATACTGAACCCTGTTATGGATAATGACCATGGTTAATAATACAAATATAAGAACGTTCTTTCATGAACGAGAAAAATGTACATCACTATTAGAAGGTATTAATAATAAGGTGGCTGTATTAGCTAGGGTTCTCTATAGAAACATAATCAGTAGGAAATATCCATAGATATAAAATTTATAAAAGTGCCTCACATAACCATGGGAATTTAGAGTCCAAAATTAGCAGGTCAGGCTGTGAAGCTGACAACTCCAATGAAGGGTCTGGACAAACTACACAGGAGAAGTTCACCAGCCAAAGCAGGAAGAGAGACTGTCTCTTCTGAATCCTCCTTCAAAGACTTCCAGTGATTTGGTCAACATCACTCATTGCAGAGGACACTACCCTTGGCTGATTGCAAATGCAATCAGTTGCGGATGCAGTCAACATGATCATGATTTAATTCCATGAAATGTCCTCATAGCAAAAGACAGGCAAGCCTTTGTCCAACCAGACAAATGGGCACCATCACCTGGCCAACGTGATACATGAACCTGACCATGACAGTCCGCCCCTTGTCAACTTGGCAGCTATACACATCACCTTTAACCATACTTAATCTCTAAAGAGAAAACAATAAAAGACACATTTTTTTTCCTCACTTAACAATACTCAACTGTCCCATGTACAACCAGAAATGCATTAAATCTTCCCAGAATAGGGTGCAAGTCCTTTGGGAATATTCCTTCTTAAAGCTAATGTCTTACAACTTAAATACTATAACATGAACAATCCTTATTTCTGTAATTGACCACGTGGTCATAGTTAATACTGATCACTACCTTCTTCCACTACCCATTCCATGTTCCCTTTAACCTCATCAAGCACTTCAGCTGGTCATGATTCTTTATCTGATGGGGTGACACAAACCTTCATTCCTGACATTTCAGAGCCTTTGGTAGTCCTGTCTGGATAGAGGTTGCTGCAGTTTTCCATTGATTTTAATCACAGGACATGGTAGTACTAAAAGACACCCTAGGGGATCTCCTATATTCTGGGAAAACTCTTCTTTGCCTCCATTCTGAGTTGCAGCCCTATTTCTCCCTAGTAGTCAGGGTCAATCACCCCAGCCAGTAAAGTAATCCCCTTCTTAGCTTATTGACCCAGGGTCATGAGTAGCCCAATGTGACCAGGTGGTAGCATTAGATTCCAGTTCAATGGGATCATTCTTGTTTTCCTGGTGGAGGCACTCCTCTTTCTGGAACTAAAACATGCAGACCAGGAGGGATCAAGGTCAAAGGGAGAGGAAGCAAAAATTTTCCTAGTGGATCACTAAGGGTAATAGTGAGTGGTGCCACTCCCATTTCTAACCCTTGGTTCCTGGACTCATGGATCCTGGCTATGGGAGAAACAGCACCATACAGTGGATGCTGATTCAGAGCATACACAGCTTCCTGGAGAACATTACCCCAGCCCTTCAAGGTATTGCCACCTAGTTGTCACTGTAATTGAGTCTTCAAAAGGCCATTCCACCGTTCTATCAGTCTAGCTGCTTCTGAATGATGGAGAACACGGTAAGACCATAGAATTCCATGCACATGTGCCCATTCCCACACTTCATTTCCTGTGAAGTGTGTTCTTGATCAGAAGCAATGCTACGTGGAATACAATGATGATGGATGACAATTTCTGTAAGTGCAGGGATGGTAGTTTTGGCAAAAGCATTGCATGCAGGGAAAACAAACCCATATCTAGAGTATGTGCCTATTCCAGTTAGAACAAATTACTGCCCCTTCCGTGAAGGGAGTGGTCCAATGTAATCAACATATCACCATGTAGCCAGCAGTTCACCTCAGGGAATGCTGCCATATCGGGGGCTGAGTGTGGGTCTCTGCTGCTGGTAGATTTGGCACTCAGCAGTGGCTGCAGCCAGGTCAGCCTTGGTGAGTGGAAGTTCATGTTGCTGAACCCAAGCATAATCTCTATCCCTACCACCATGACCACTTTGTTCATGAGCCCATTGAGCAATGACAGGAGTTGTTGGGGAAAGAGGCTGACTAGCATTCACAGAAGGGTCGTCTTATTCACTTGATTATTAAAACCTTCATCTGCTGAAGCCACCCTCTGGTGCACATTCACATGGGACACAAACATCTTCATATGTTTATGCCACCAGAAAGGTCTATCCACATACCTCCTCCCTAGAGCTCTTTTCCAACTTTTGGTCTTTCCAAGTCCCTGACCATCCAGCCAAAGCAGTAGCAACTGCCCATGAGTCAGTATACAAATGCACTTCTGGCCAGTTCTCCTTCCAAGCAAAAGGAGTAACCAGGTGCACTACTCGAAGTTCTGCCCACTGGGAGGATTTCTCATAACAACTATCTTCCAGGGACATTCCAGAAAGAGGTTGTAGTGTTGCAGCTGTCTGCTTTCGAATGGTACCTGCATATTGTGCAGAACCATCTGTAAATCAGGCCCTAGTTTTCTCTTCCTCAGTCAATTCACAGCAATGAACTCCCCAAGAGGCCATAGCTTTGGTCTCGGAAAGAGAAGGTAATGTGGCAGGAGTGGAGATCATGGGCATTTGGGCCACTTCCAAATATAACTTACTTGTGGTTTCAGGACCTGTTCTGGCACTATCCCATGTATACCATTTCCATTTTATGATGGGGTGCTGCTGTGAATGCCCAATTTTATGGCTTTGTGGGTCAGAAAACACCCAGCACATGATAGGCAACTCAAGTCTCATGGTAACTTGATGGCCCATGGTTAAGCGTTCAGTCTCTACTAATGCCCAGTAGCAGGCCAAAAGCTGTTCCTCAAAAGGAGAAAAGTTATCTGTGGCAGATGGTAAGGCTTTGCTACAAAATCCTAAGGGTCTGCATTGTCATTCTCCTACATGGGCCTGCCAAATACTCCAGACAACATCTCTGCTTGCCACTGACACTTCTAGTACCATTGGATCTGCTGGATCATATGGCCCAAATGGCAGAGCAGTTTGTACAGCAGCCTGGACCTGTCACAGAGCCTCCTCATGTTTCAGGTCCCCACTCAAAATTAGCAGCTTTTCTGGTCACTTGATAAATGGGCCAGAGCAGCACACCCACATGAGGAATATGTTATCACCAAAATCCAAAGAGACCAACTAGGTAGGCATTGTGCCTCTTTTTTGTCATAGGAGGGGCCAGATGCAGCATTATCCTTCACTTTAGAAGGGATATCTTGACATTCCCCACACCACTGGACACCTAGAAATTTCACTGAGCTGGAAGTCCCCTGCATTTTTGTTGGATTTATCTCCCATCCTTTGACATGCAAATGCCTCACCAGTAAGTCTAGAGTAGTTGCTACTTCTTGCTCACCAGGTCTAATCAACATGATATCATCAATATAATGGACCAGTGTGATGTCTTGTGGGAGAGAGAAATGATCAAGTTCCCTGGGGACACGATTATGACATAGGGCTGGAGAGTTGATATACCCCTGAGGCAAGATAGTGAAAGTATATTGCTGACCTTGCCAGCTGAAAGCAAACTGTTTCTGGGGGTCCTTACTAATAGCTACTGAGAAAAAAACATTTGCCAGATCAATAGCTGCATACCAGGTTCCAGGGGAAGTACTGATTTTCTCAGACAATGGTACAACATCCTGAACAGCAGCTGCAACTGGAGTTACCACCTGGTTGAGCTTATGATAATCCACTGTCATCCTCCAAGATCCATCTGTTTTCTGCACAGGCCAAATAGGAGAGTTGAATGGTGTTGTGTGGAATCACCACCCCTGCTTCCTTCAAGTCCTTAAGAGTTGCAGTAATCTCTGCAATCCCTCCAGGAATCTGGTGTTGCTTCTTATTTACTATTTTACTAGGTAAATACTAGGTAGGGGGCATTCTAGTGGCTTGCACTTGGCCATTCCTACCATAATAGCCCTCACTCCATGAGTTAGAGACCCAATGTGGTGATTCTGCCAGTTGCTCAGTATGTCTATTCCATTATGCATTCTGGAACTGGGGAAATAACTACAGAATGGGTCCAGGAGCCCAATAGTCCCACTGTGAGTTGGATCTGAGCTAAAACTCCGATGATCATCTGACTTCCATAAGTCCCCACTCTGACTGGTGGACCAGTGACATTTTGGGTCCCCTGGAATTAATGTCACTTCTAAACCAGTTTCTAATAATCCCCCAAATATCTGATCATTCCTTTTCCCCAATGCACAGTTCCCCTGGTAAAGAGCCATCAGTCTCCTTGGGGACAGTTTGGAGGAAGATTAACAGTATAAATTTGTGGCAGCATAACAGGGTCCTCCCCAAAGGGACCTGGCCTCCCCCTTATTCAAGGGTCTGAGGTTCTGTAAACTGTCTCAAGTCTGGAAATTGATTAAGGGGCCATGACTCCGTATTTCTGTAATTCAAGTTAGACTTTTGTTCACTTGACCTAGAACTCTTATGTTTATATAGCTTGTTCTAATTTGCTTGCTGCCAGAATGCAACACACCAGAGATGGATTGACTTTTAATAAAAGGGGATTCATTTCATTAAAAATATATAGTTCTTCAGAGGAAAGGCAGCCAACTTTCAACTGAGGTTCTTTCTTATGTGGGAAGGCAAAGGGTCATCTCTGTTTGCCTTCTCTCCAGGCCCCTGGGTTCCAAAAACTTTCCCTGGGGAAATTCCTTTCTGCATCTCCAAAGGCCTGGGCTGAGCAGTGAGTGCTGAAATGAGGTAGGCTGAACTGCTTGGGTTGTGCTACACTGAGCTCTCTCATTTAAGTATCCAGCCTATTAAATCAAACGTCATTCATTGCAGCAGGCACGTCTCTTAGCCGACTACAGATATAATCAGCAACAGATGAGATTCACATGCCATTGCCTCACATCGACAAGAATAGAACTAGGCACCTTCACCTGGCCAAGTTGACACCTGAATCTAACTACCACACAGCTTGAACAAGAATTTAGTAGACTGTCCATCTATTGCACTTCTAGCCACCCCATGGTCTACTAGCCAGTGTCATAAGTCTCTGCAAGTCAGATTATTTTGACTCCTAACTTCAGTCTGCTGTCCATTATGATAGCCACGTCCACCTTGTGTTTGGTGATTGAGCACTGCCACCTGGCTTCTGCCAATTCAGGATTCGTTTATCCCCATAATGTTTAAGGATCCCAGCTCAGTGACAGCTGTTCTACAGTAACATCTGACCTGCAGAGAAGTACAACTACAGAGCTCTTCGGGGATGTTGGACCTAGTCTAACAAATTTATTTCTCACAGTTCTGGTAAAAAGTGCATCTTCTGGACATACCTGGGGTGTAAGAGCAGGCTTTCTATGATAAATTTACTCTAACATTCCAATCTCTCTAAGCCTCCGGATCCCCTCATCTACATTATACCACGGTAGTTTGGCATTTCAACCTCAGGTAATGTCTGCCCCCTTTTAATCCATATTTCCACTAACAATTCAAACAAAGTCTTAATACCTTTTCTAACCCTTCAAGCTATAACATTGAATGCAGAATTTTGGCTTAGTGGGCCCATTTCAATTAATTCAGCCTGATCCAACATTATATTTCTCCCACCATTATCCTACACCCTTAAAATCCATTGCCACACATATTCCCCTGATTTCTATCTATATAAATTGGAAAACTCTCCCAGTTCTTTTGGAGTGTAACAAACCTCCTCATGGATGATACTTTGTACCTCCTCTTTTGGGGCCTGTTGGGACTTTTATCTACTTATATACCTGGAAGAAATGAGGGGTGGTAGGGGTGGATCATGAAAAGAATAAAAGATAAGATGGTGGATTCAAGAAATGCCTTTTCAACAATAACTTTGAATTTTAATGGACTAAACTTACTAATTAAAAGACACAGATTGGCAGAATGGATTAAGAAAAATAATCTAGCTATATGATACTTACAAGAGACTCATCTTAGACACAAGGATACAAATAGATTGAAAGTGAAAGGATGAAAAATATTTTTCATGCAAGTTGTAACCAAAAGAAAGCAGGAGTAACTATAATAATATCAGACAAAATAGACTATAAATGTAAAAACATCATAAGAGACAAAGAAGGACACTACACTAACAAATGGGACAATTCACCAAGAATAACAATCATAAATGTTTGTGTTACCAATCAAAAAGCCCAAAAGTACATGAGACAGACATTGGCAAAACTGAAGGGAGTGATAGGTGTTTCAACAATAATAGTAGGAGATTTCAATACACCACGCTCCTCTATAGATAGAACAATCAGAAAGAAGATCAGCAAGGAAATAGAGAATTTAAACGACTTGATAAATGAATAACATTTCATTTATCAGACATACAGACATATATAGGTCATTACACCCCAAAACAACAGGATACACGTTTTTCTCTAGTGTTCATGGAACTTTCCCAAGATACATCATATGCAGGGGCATGAAACGGGACTTTATAAATTTGAAAACATTGAATTTATTCAAAGTACTTTCTCTGATCACAATGGAATGAAGCTGGATACCAATAACCATCAAAGAATGAGAACTTTCAAAAATATATGGAGGTTACATAACACACTCTTAAACAACCAATGGGTCAAAAAACAACCAGTGAGTCAAAAAAATTGCTAGAGAAATCAGTAGCTATCTGGAGTTGGATGAAAATGAGAATACAGCATATCAGAATTTAAGGGATGTGGCAAAGGGTGTGCTGAGAGGGAAATTTATTGCCTTAAATGCCTATATTAAAAAAATAAAAAAAGCAAAAACCGAGGACTTAACAGCTCACCTGGATGAACTTGAAAAAGAACAGTCAACTAACTCCAGAGCAAATAGAAGAAGAATAATAACAAAGATTAAAGCAGAGTTAAATGAATGGGAGAACAGAAGACCAATGGGGAAAAAATCAATAAGCCCAAAAATTGGTTCTTGAGAAAATCAGTAAAATTGATGGGCTACTAGGAAGACAAAGAAAAAAAGAGATAGGTGCAAATAAACAAAATTAGAAATGAGAAGGGGTGGGTTCCCACACATGCTGAAGAAATAAAAGAAATCATAAGATTATTCTATGAACAACAATATGCCAACAAACTAGACAACTTAGATGAAATGGGCAAATTCCTGGAAGCATACAAACAAGCTACACTGACTCAGGAAAAAATACAAGATCTCAACAAACCAATCATGAGTAAAGATGTTCAATCCACCATCAAAAATCTTCCTACAAGGAAACACCCACGGTCAGATGGCTTCACAGGGGAATTTTATCAAACATTCCAAAAAGAACTAGGGCCAAACCTGTTCAAACGTCTCCAAAAAATTGAGGGAAAAGGACCAGTACCTAATTCACTTTATGAAGTTAATATCATTTTACTAGCAAAACCGGGTAAAGATGCTATAAGAAAGGAAAACTACAGGCAAATCTCCCCAATGAACATAGAGGCAAAAATTTTCAACAAAATGCTGTCAAATAGAATCCAACAGCAGATTAAAAGAATTATACACAAGGACCAAGTTAGATTAAACCAGAAATGTAAGGATGGTTCAACACAAGAAAATCAATTAATGTAATACAGCACATTAACAAATCGAAAGGGAAGAATCACCTGATCATCTCGATTGATGCTGAAAAAGCTTTGAACAAAATTCAACATCCTTTTCTGATAAAAACAGTTCAAAAGATAAGAATCAGTGGTAACTTCCTCAATATGATAAAGGGCATATATGAAAAATTGATAGTTAGCATCATACTCAATGAAGGGAGGCTGAAAGCTTTCCCCCTAAAATCAGGAATGAGACAAGGATGCCTTCTCTCACTACTATAACTCAACATTGTACGATATGTTCTAGCTATATCAATCAGGCAGGACAAAGAAAGAAAAAGTTTCCAAATTGGAAAGGAAAAAATAAAATTTTCATTATTTGCAGATGACATGATACTGTACTTGGGATATCATGAGAAATCTACAAGGTTACTTGAGCTAATAAAGTAACTCAGCAAGGTGACAGGTAATAAAATTAATGTTCAAAAATCAGTAATGTTTCTATAGACAAGCAATGACCTAACTGAGGAGTCAGTTAAGGGAAAAATTCCATTCAAAATAGCAATAAAAGAATCAAGTACTTAGGAAAGAACTTAACTAGGGACATAAAGGATTTGTGCACAGAAAACTACATAACATTACTAAAAGAAATCAAAGAAGTTCTAAATAGGTGGAAAAACATTCCCTGCTCATGGATAGAAAGGTTAAATATAGTGAAGATGTCAATTCTGCCCAAATTGATCTATGGATTCAATGAAGTACCAATCAAAATTCCAACACCCACATTGATGACTTGAAAAAGTTACTTACCAAATTTATCTGGAAGTGAAAGACAACAAATAGCTAAAATCATCCTAGAAAAGAAGAATGAAGTATAAGGATTAACATTTCCTGACTTTAAACCTATTATAAAGCCACAGTGGTCAAAACAGCATGGTACTGGCACAAAGATAGAAGTATTGACCAATGGAATCTAACTGAGAGTGCAGAAATAGCCCACCACATCTATGGTCAACTGATTTTTGACAAAGTCCCCAAATCCAGAGAACTGGGTCAAAATCTTCTTTAAAAAAAAAATGGGCATGAGAGAACTAGATATCAATAACGAAAAGAATGAAAGAGGACACTTACACTACACCCTATACAAAACTAACTCAAAGCAGATCAAACACCTAAATATAAGAGCTAGAACCATAAAGTTTCTAGAAGAAAATGCAGGGAAACATCTTCAAGTCCTAGTAATAGGAGGTTGCTTCCTAAGCTGCACATACAAACACAAGCAGCCAAAGAAAAAAATGGATAAAGGGGAACTCCTCAAAACCAAAAGCTTCTGCACTTCAAAAGACTTTGTGAAAAAGTTGAAGAGGCAGCCAACTCAATGGGATAAAGTATTTGGAAATCACACATTGGGCAAAGATTTGATATCAAGTATATATATAGCAATCATACAACTCAACAACAAAAGAACAAACAATTCAATTATAAAATGGACTAAAGATATGAATAGACATTTTCTGAAGAGCAAATACAGATAGTTCAAAAGCACATGAAGGGATGCTCACTTTCATTAGCTATAATGGAAGTGCAGATCAAGACTACAATAAGATACCACCTCACACCTATAAGAATGGCTATTATTAAACAAACAAGAAACTACAAAGGTTGGAGAGGAAGTGAAGAAATTGGGAAACTTATGCACTGCTGGTGGGAAAGTATAATGGTGCAGCCGCTATAGAAGACAGCTTGACATTTCCTTAGGAAACTAAATACCTAGTTGTCCTATGACCCAGCAATAGCACTACTTGTTATATACCCAGAAGAGCTGAAAGCAGTGGCACAAACAGACATTTACATACCAAAGCTCATAGAAGCATTATTCACAATCACCAAATGATGGAAACAATGCAAACGGCCATCAGCAGATGAGTGGATTAAAAAAACTTGTTATAAACATATGATGGAATATTATGCAACAGTAAGATGAAATGGTGTCCTGAGGCACATGACAACATATAAGAGCCTTGAGGACATAATGCTGAGTGAAATAAGCCAGGCACAACAGGATAGATACTGTAGAACTCTACTTTTATGACCATGATAGAGGTAAAATTGGAGGCTTATAATACAGAATGGAGGGGACTTAGAGAAACATAGAAGCCAGAGATGGGTGAGCAGTTTGCTAATGAGGATGAACTCAAAATAAAGGGAATAGATATGAAGGTGGCTCTCTAGTGGGTCTATAAGTAATATTATCATACTGAAGGTGAACAAGATTGAAAGGGGTAATATAGACCTATGTGTCCCAATGATTATCATTAGAAATATAAATAAGTGCTTGCAAGAAATACTCCAAAGGTATGATCCATGTACAAAGAGTGTTTATGTACAGCCTACAGGGGGAAAACTGCTATTGCATGTTATGTACTATGTTTAATAGGAAAACATCAGCAGTACCACAGCAAAAGCAGGGGTAAATAATGGGGGGAGGGAAAAGTTAAAGGGAGGTTTAGATTTCATATTTTGAGCAGATGTGTCTATTTGTTATCTTTCTCTTAGGAATAATGAAATTATCTAAACTTGAGAGTGTTGATAGAGTGTGGAGTTTGGACAGTATACATTATGCCTAATGAATGCAGGAGGCTGAATGATGCAATGACTGAGAAGTAGGTTGGTGAAGTATGGTGCATAGATATGATTGAACATTGTACTTCCACACAAAGGAACAATGAATGAACTTGTGGGTTATTTTTGAGACAAAATAAACCAAGAACAAAAGAACAATTACTGTATGGTCTCCTTTAGAAATGCTTATAAGAAAACAGGGGCCTAGACTGTAAGCTCTTAAAGCAGACTCATTTAGTCCAGAGTGTAATTATTATTTCTAGATTTTTAGACACTGTTTTATATATGTATAATCTGGCATTTAGAGATAAGAATGCAGATGATCAGGTTAGGATTAAGTTAATTCAGAACACAGTGGTAAGGAAGACACTGTCTATATTTTAGAACCAAAGCTATTCTTTGAGACCAAAGGGGGAAAGATTTATTTTTTCTGGAACCTAAATTTTCTGTAGCTCATAATCTAACTCAACCTATCTGGATAGTTCATTTAAACAACTGAAACTCAAGTAGCCCAGAATAAGAATGAGGGCATTTAATCCCATATAAATTATTGTAATGCCTGGATACATTTTAGATTATTTTTAGCAGATAATCAAAAAGTATTGGCAAATTTCCCTGAGGGATGGGAGAAAAAATGGAACCGTTAAATTTTACCATTAGGGTATCCCCTGGTCAAACATTAGGGTTACCCAAATCAGTAGTTCAAACCCTTGATCTTGAGGCTTACTCTTGTGAATCTTATGTATGTAGTGGAGAAGTACAGCATATCTTTAAGTATACCTAAGAGTTACTTCTGGAGGACTTTTGTTGCTCAGATGTGGCCTCACTCTCTCTAAGCCCAACTCTGTAAGTGAAATCATTGCCTTACCTCCTACATGGAACATGATATCCTGGGGTGGAAGTCTCCCTGGCAGCTTGTGAGATGACTCCCAGGGATAAGCCTGGCCCTGGCACCATGGAATCAGCAATTTCATCTTGACCAAATTGGGGGGGGGGAATGTAACTAAAAGGTATCAGTGGCTGAGAGAGTTCAAATAGCATTGAGAGGCTACTCTTGAGGCCACTCTTATGCAAGGTTAATTTAGACATTGCTACCTATCATAGCTTACTAAGCCCCATCCAAAACCATTCCAGCCAATCCCAAAGAGCACCTAAGGCAATATATAAGATTCACAAAGGTTCCATGCACTAGGGTAACTTTCCAGAAACCTACAACCTCCAAATGTATCCCTGGACCAGATAAGTCCTGAAACCTAGAGGGCCCAGCCTCTCCAGACCATCAGCTAGTTTCATCTCCCTACCCCATATTATTGTCAGCCCCTTCCAACATGAAAAATTTTGAATGACCATAGCCCAAACACCCCTAAAGTGTGGGATAGAAAGATAAAAAATAATGGTGGTGTTATACAGAGAAGGTAGGGTTTAACAAATATATACGATTGCTGAATCATTAAATTGATATTTCTTTTAGTCTCCAATATCTTAGAATAGCTAGAAGTAAAAACCTAAAATTGTGGAATTGTATAACCTATTCCAAACTCTGAAATCTCTTCTACAACTAATTGTCCTATGCTTTGAAATTTATTGCTTTTTTAATATGTTATTTTTCTCAAAAAGGAATAAGAAGTTGATTGTCAAGATAAAAAATATTTCTTCCTTCTAGCTTCCTATATTGTGAAACAGCTAGAAGGAAAAATCCAAGAGGTTGTATGGTAGCCAATGACAAACTCTGGGATCTGTCCTGTATCTATTTGTTGAAGAGTGCATTGAAAACTATTGCTTTTTTCTTTCTTTGTTCTGTAAATATATTACACAATAAAACAGTTAAAATATTTTTAAATGTTATTACTAAAGGAAAATTTTACAAAACCCACATGAAGTATGTGTTTCAATGAGTATGCTGTATGTGTTTGCACAATGCCTTTTCTGTTGAGTGAAATCTTCTTTGTTAGACTATAAACTGATTAAAACAGCAACCATGTCAAAAAAATAATACCATAAAAAAGAATGGTAGAAAATATCTGGAAATCACATCTCTTGTAAGAGTTCAATTTCCAGAACATATATATAGAAGTCCTACAATTCAACAACAAAATGACAAACAACTTAATTTGAAGTGGGCAAAAACTTGAGTAGATATTTCTCCAAGGAATTTATAGAAGTGTTCAAAAGCATATGAAAAGATGCTCAACATATTTAAACATTAGGGAAATACAAATCAAATCTACAATGAGATACTACTTCATACCTACTCGAATGGCTACTTTTTAAGAAGGAGAAAATAAAAAGTTTTGGAAAGGATGAGAAATAGAAACATTCATTCATCTTCTGTGAGAATGTAAAATGGTGCACCTCTGTAGAAAGCATTTCGGTGGTTTGGTTCCTCAAAAAATTAAGTATAGATTTATCATATGATGGAGCGATCCCACTTTGTACACACAAATGAATTGAAACATATATTTGCACATTGATATTCATAGTGCCATTATTTACAATTTCCAAAATATGGAGGCAACCTTCCAAATGATCAACACCAATGAATGGATAAACAAAATGTGGCTTGGAATGGAATAATATTCAGCTGTGAAAAGGAATGAAGTTCTCATATATGCGATGATATGGATGAATCTTTATGACATCATCTTGAGTGAAATAAGTCAGATACAAAAGACAAATATTGCATTATCTTACTGATATGAAATAATTAGAATAAGCAAATTCATAACTTCAAGATCATAGTTTAGCTGGGGGTAAGTTGAGTTTAAGGAGTACAGGTAAATTGCTACAGTCTTTCTGTTTGTTTATGGCTGGTGAATTGGGGAAATTTTAGGTTGTATATGTGTTACTAGAATAAAATAATTTTTTAAAAAATCATGTGACTTTACAACACAATGACCCCTAATGTAAACTATGGAGTATAGTTAATAGTATAATCATAATAATATTGTTTCATCAATTATAACAAAGTTACCACACTAATGTAAAATGTTAATAATAAGGAAAACTGTAACTGTGAATGGGAGTTAAATAGGTACTTCGTATTATCTGTCTGAATTGTCAGTAAGGCTAAAAATTCTCCAACAAAAAATGTCAGAATTTGATATTTAACACTAAGAATATTTATACTGATTAGGTCATAAGTTTAGAGCTGCCAAAATCAGTGCTTACTCTTGCTGACTATTATATCTCAAGCACTCTGCAAACCACCAGGCATATAGTAGTTTCTCAATACATATTTTTTAGTACATCAACAACATTAATGTAAGTAATATGAATGAGAAAGTGGAATAATAGATATGAAAGCACTTTGAACAATTGTTCATACAATTGTATAATCTAATTAACACTGAAAATTGGAAAGCACCAATTATCCATTACTTCTGCTCAGGATTGAGAGTGTGAATGTTCTAATCTAGCCTTTAAATCAGTATTGCAGCAGGCTCATTTTTATTATATTTGTCCTCTTAATGGCAAAAGAGAGGGGGAAATTGCCACACTTTTTATGTACCAAATGACTATTCTTTCTACTGGATCTGTTGCATTTGTTTGGATTATTTGGTCAGAGACTCTCAATTCAAAGCAAGTGGAAGAATGCAGGTGATAAAGTTTACATAGTCTCACTGTTAGAGAAATTAGACAATTTATGGTAATTCATAAATCTCAGTTAAACAGATCAATTGACTATATAGTTTAAATTCACTTTATGCATGATTTTACCTATCCAGGCCTGGCAAATCAGTGCCCTAATATAAAAATATAGTAAATGGAGCATCATTTTTGTGGACTTTGAATGCACACTTAACAATACCATTAAATTAACTAATATCAAGTGTGAATGAAGTTTGCTACTTGACCTTCTATAGACAGATAAAGGAAAGAAATCGGACAGTTAGAAAGTGTCTAAAATATTGTTTTGTTTTTTAAATATAATTATGATTGAGTGAAAAAAAGAGAAGGAATTGAGATTTGTCATAATGTTTATTTGTGGGGACATGTGTTTTAATTAAAGAAGAAAGCTATCAACCAAACTAAAAAACCTGATGGGAATATAGAAAAAAATGACTGTAAATAGGCAACAAAGCTTAATGATTTCAAATGAACTTCTATACTATTTAGTCACTTTGAAAACACTTTGAAAATGGATCACCATAAAGTTTCTATTTTCACTTTATTTCTGAAATGCGGAAATAAGCATGCTAGAAAATCTCTTACCATTGAGTTTGGAATATAAAGAAACTCAGGGATGTTTTAGTTCTTCATCAACTCAACAGATCTTTTTAATGACATAAATGTCATACCATGTCCCTGGTTTCATTTACACACTAGAAAAGCATATTGCCCTAGGAGCTTGCTTTCCAAGTTGAAACTATGGAATTCTTGTAAATGTGTCTGAATTGCCCAAATTCAAAGGATCATCCTAGTCACAAAGTTTCCATAAGTAATTTTATGTAATCCTAGATTTTTAGGTGATATTTGAGTTGTAAGATATCATAACCTCATACTGACATTTGAAAATTTTTCATACATTGCTTTTATGGGATAGAATCATAACATTTTAAGAGCACTTATCACAGGAAAAAGCTTCCCTGTTGTGAGCAAGCCTAACTAATGACCTTATCTTTTTAAAGGTGGAATCCATATTTCCACTGTTCAAATCCATCCACAGCACTCACATCCACACTTACCTTAATCATTCCACTCAACCTACCAGGGATGGATCAAAATTAATGCTTCTAAACATAAAGATGTTAAATCAATTTAGACTCAGTGACATGTCCTCATACAGCTCACATATATTTGGTTCTATTTTACTCCATCCATGTAAACATGTAAAATACAGTTGGGAGACAAGATTTTATTCCATATTGAAGAATTTCTGTATTATCTAGCATATCCAGTTAATTGGGATATTCATGAAATCAAGGCTATGGTTTAAAATACATATTCAATATATGTAGATATGTATTTAATAACTCTATTTTTAATGTATATCCCTACTCCAAATAACTATTTGTAATAACTATGTAGCTATTTATTTATTTATTTATTTCACAGATGTTTATTAAACAATTCATTGGAGCCCAGCACTATACTAGATAATGAATTGTGTCTGAATGGTGAACAAGTCATATATATGGTTTACATTCACGGTACTTACAGCTAAGTCAAGGAGATGAGGAAATGCATATCACCTAAATAGATGTCATGGTTAGGGACACGTGTCAACTTGGCCAAGTTGTGGTACCTGTTTATATGATTGGGCAAGCGCTGGCCTGTCTGTTGCAATGAGGACATTTCATAGGATTAGGTCATGATCACGTCAGCTGCATCCACAGCTGATTCCATTTATAATCAGCCAAAGGGGAGTGTCTTCTGTAATTCGTGATGCTAAATCTAGTCATGGGAAGCCTTTTAAGGAGAACTCAGAAGAGACAGATTCCATTCCTGCTTCGGCTG